>JACJUY010000410.1:0-40985 GCA_014220935.1 Platorchestia sp. MABIK | reverse complement strand
AAGGCCACAAAAGAGGCCACCCTCGTTACACCATAACACGTACATCCTACACGTGTAGTTCCTGTCCCGAGCTCGTCCCGCCCCGTCATGTCGAATCCCAGCGGAAAAAACTGAAATTATCGATTATCGATAGTTTGGAGCCAAAAGTATCGGCGATACCGATAAATCGATAACTCGGCAAAAAAAATTATCGGATAACCGATAACCCGAAATCGTTATCGCGATAATTTATCGCGATAACGCCCAGCTATGGTGACTGGACACAAGTAACTTCCGGGGTTCCCCAAAGGAGCGTTTTAGGTCTGCTGCTCTTCATCATCTATATCAACAACCATGTCCTCGAGTCACCAAGAAAACCAACAAATTCGTAGATGACATAAAAATTGGTTATAGGGCAGTCACCGAGCGAGACAGAATTAGTATTCAAGTAGACAAGAACCGTTTTTACACTGGAATGTACCCAATTGAGCTTTAACATCAGCAAATGTTCAGTAGAGCACATTGGAAGTAATATTCGGCACTTCCTACATACCACGAATGATACTCCGATTGGAGCAGTTGACCAACAAAGAGATCTTAACATCACCATGATCTCAAGCACGACAAGCAAGTTTGAAAACTAAGTCTAGATATCAAGAAAATAGAGAAATTTCGGTTCAAAGCAACGAAAATCACTCCAGAACTTCGCAACCTCAGCTCCGAGGGACGTCTTCAACAGATTAAACTAATTTCCTTTGAACACAAAGAGAATCCGAGTTTAGTTAATTCAGACTAACAAATATCTTTAATGGCTTTAGTGATGTTCCCTCAGAAGGGCTTTTCGACTCACAGGAAATGTTCAAGCTAGAGAGATATTAGTAAGACAAAATTCCCGACAGATCAGGCCTAAATTTTTTCAATTTAAAACTATCACAATCTGGAACCAGCTCTAAGAAAATATTATCTTTACTAGCAAATACGTTCAAAAATTGTTTTGATTACTATTGAGTTCAGTCCTTTTTTCTAAAGTGCGGTGGTTAACCGGAATTCCTGGCTGATTTGACGAGAAAAAACTATTTGCGTAATTCTTCAAGCAGTATCAGTAACCATGTTTCTTTACGCAATGTAATTACGATTGCATAGGCAATGCTTCTTCGGAAAAGAAAGTCAGCATAGCATTAAAAAAGTGGCAATCTAGGCTCTGTATCACTAAAAATGTGAGGAAAACCATCAAATCACGGGACCACACTTTGCATACGGCCACGTTTAGGAATATTGTGTTCAAATCTATGAACTGGTGTTCGTGTGTGAAAATTTATGATTGTTACAGGTAACTCTCGATTTATCCACATCTCGATAAGTCCTTCTCTCGATTCATATAGTTTCATTAGTTCCCGCCATCTCGATTCATCCACCCTTCGCGTACGTCGGGTTTTCTGCAACATTTCTAGAAAGAAAAAATCAAAAAGCCATTTTGTAAACAAAGGCTGTTCTTTCATGTTACTCTGTTCAATGTGTGTTGGTTTGATATATGGGCCAATATGACAACCCCTATGAGTTTAAGTAAAAAAGTTGATGTACCTATGAAAATAGGTACATCAAGAGCAATAGGTACCAGAAACAAAGGCGTTAAATAATTTGTTTATTTGAAGATTTCTATTTTATTTACTCCTTTACCGTCAGATGCTAGGATAATTATTCGTATGCAGCATAAAGTTTCCCCTAAAAGAACAGGTAAACTTTTTCTTTTAAACCAAACATGGTACCTCAATTTATCTACTATCTCTATTTATCCATTCCCCTCCCAGGAGACAGATCGAAAGTTACCTGTTTGTGTTTCTTTGGTGCCTGTACGTGATTCTTGTCTGACGGCACAGGTGAAGCAAGCCGAGAATGGGTCACTTGGCTTGTTTTTCTTGCTATATTTTATTTTATCTATTTTATATTCTATTTGGCTGTGACATAACCAATCGATTTATGATAGGTTTCATAGTAGTAACGTATGTACTACTATACATGTACCTTCATCTATACGTCACGGAGAAATTTCTAAAGGTAAACTTAATGACTACCACGCCCAGTGTTGCTTGCCGCGGAACGATTTATAATTGACAAAATTTAACGGAAGCTTATGGTCAAGACCACGCTTAGTTAATGGCATCGAACGAAACATTTTTGCAACAAATTCACGAATGACTGCGAATAATCCTAAGATAAACTACCTACTGAAATAATGCGAAGTTGTTATGCCATCTAAGCGGGTCGATGTTATCCAGCAGACGCCGCAGTCACCTCCGTATTCTGGAGGTGTTCAGTGCCGCCGGCAGCAATGGCCTCCTAATGTCGTTCTTCTACCTTAAAGTTTTCGAAAATTGCAGCGCTGAAGGCCTGTTTGTTCTGCATCGGACTGTCCGTCTAGCTCGGAGTAGTGGCGCAGTAAGCGAGCAAGATGAAAATTTTGGTTTGTCGCTTCATCAGAATTGCAAGGATAGCAAGTGAACATGACGAAATAGATTTGGAATGATCGAGGCTCACTACCAGAATTTGAAGATTTGTTCTATCATTTAAACGACCATGGATGATAAAAAGAGTGTGTTCAAATGTCAAAAAAGTGTGAGCTATTAATTTTATTTCCAAACATAAACTAACCAAGAAATGCGTGTATTACAGTACAATATGTGAGAGAAATGTTCATCTATAGACATCCACGACCCTGTTGAGAAAAAGGAAAGGGTTTCCGTGACCGACTGCTTTTGTTGTGAGAATCAAACGCGGAGGTAAAAAACTTACTAAGTTGACGGCCATTCAACAAGCTGTTACGATTTTCAGACTTATTCAGCTCCCAAATTGAACTGATTTTCAATTTACCTAGTATGTCACTGATTAGAAAGGTAAAGAAATTAATAAAACTTGGTTAAATAGTGATGAATTTCTTTTCTAGAACTAATGCAGTGCTGTAAATTTCGAATTTTGACTTGCTTGAAGTTTTGAACATTCAATTGAAAACTTTCCCCAGTAGCTTTATAGTAGAAAGTTTGAGGTTCTATATTTATAGGAAAGAGATTTTCACAGAGGAAAGAAAAGTATAAACCAAGAAAAAGCCTGAGTCTATGTACAATGTGTGTTCCCTCACAGGATTACCAGTGCAGAATAACAAGATAAGAAAGACGAAGATAAAAAGCAAAGAATTGATACTGAAGAACGTATGGAAATAGAAAGAGGCGAGGTAGGAACGAAATATGAGAGTTTCGATGGCCCATCTATAGCTGAACTATACTAACAGCATCCCATGGAGGCTCCAGTCTCCCCAGCAAAGGTGAGACATCTTGTGCAGCTTGAAGATCATAGGGTAGGCAATGACGTGTGCCATTGTCAAAATGCCAATGATGTTTCATATTTTTGCAACGTGTATGTTTTCTCCTGCAGCATAATATCACTATTTTTTATTTACTGTGGGTTGGGCATACGTGAAAATGAGTTAAATAATGACTTTCACTTAAATATGACTAGGAAAAATAGATTTAAAATATTAAATTTCAGACGCTGGCCTTAATTGTCTGACAATTGAGCAGATTATTCCTATAATTATTGAAGATAATTTTCAGGCTTCAAGACTATAAAAGTCGTTTTGTAACTCTCTCAGGATTAATTGAATAAACTACTCTCAAACGCTACACTTCCCGCTGAAGCTCAAACTAACCGATAAAAAACTACTGTACCTTTATAAGAATATCAGAGACTCAGTTTCTTCATCCTCTTGTTGGCAACGCTTGTGATTTTTCCTCGCTAGAAGAAGCAAACAAATTTACGACAGCAGCCAGAGACTTGGGTTGTGAGCGCACGTGAAGTGACACGAAGCAAATCACTTTCACTTCGTCTTATTTTTTGTAGGGAGAGCAGAGGCAGCGCGATGTTTTATTCATGCAGCGCCAGCATCTGCACAAAAAGGTCCCTCTAACGCTAATTTGGAGATATGCTCCATTGTGGCTGTCGTAGATCAATGGCGAGTGATCTCTTGTATGGATGACCGCAACTTAAATCTTGTGCTCATGCATTGCCAAAAGAAGCAGACTCTAGAGTTTGAGTCTGAGAACAAGCAGACGATCTTTCCAAAAAGTTTATTTTTATATTTCTTTTTGAGAAGCAGACTCTAGAGTTGGAGTTTGAGAGCAAGCAGACGATCTTTCCAAAAAGTTTTTTATATCTTTATCGGATAGCAATATTATTTCCCACTTCCGATATTATGTGTGATATTATGAATGTTAAAATCATTTCATCAGCATGATGACTGTTTTGAAACTTTCTCGTAAGAATCAGGGCCCCTGATCACTACTACACATTCCCTCACAGGAGGAACTTTCAGCGAGGATCTTTTTTTTTATTTGACTCTTTACTGTGTACTTCTCTCCACACTCAGCGGCCAGTTGTATGGAAACTCGTACTCTTCTGATGTCAAACACCGACTCAAATGAAAATTTTGACGAGGTGTTGCAGTTGAACTGAAAGGGAAAACGTCGAGCTAGACATTCCACAAAGTTGTAAAAGGGTGATTAATATGAGAATTTCTATGCGGTTGAAGAACATCATGAAACTTATTTTTCTCGAGTGATGCGATGCGTAAACTCAAGTTTATCTTTTTTGAAGACTGTTTACAAATGTAAATTGCCGCCAATCATGATGGATTATGAATTCAAGAAATCTTCAACAAAATCTTACATTGTGGTTATTACAGTAGCAGCAAAAATTCAATCTTTGATATGTAGCAATAAATTTATTTTAAAAACAGGTGTTACATGTCATTCTATTTAGCATTAGCATCAACTTCAACTTGTATATAGTAAAAACATCAGTACAACTTCCACAAACTTTGATACTTTGAACAAAAATTGGATGTGTGAGAATTGAAGACGATGCTTTCTTTCTGGTGGTGGCGGGTAACAATTGGGCCTTCTCTGAGGGCCCCAATTACAGCCGCCGCTTTGATGCGGGGCTCCGCTTGACCGGAACCTCTCACACGAGCGCGGAAGACAGATGAAGAACAAAAACCTTCCCGTCATCGTGGGGAGAGCGATCATCAAAGATATGAGCGCGTTCCCACCAGCAAAGTGATGTGAACCTTTGAAATAAACTTATGAAAGCAACAAATGTTTCGAAAATAGGAATCGAGAATTAACGAACAGGAATATTGCTATTATGGTCCACCATTGCTTCGTAGTTTGCTCCACGAGGTGATGAAGCTTTGCCTTCTCAACTGAATTTCGCAACTCTACTGAAAAATTAAATTTCGAGTAATATTTTCCGGTGGAGATTTAACTTCAAAGCTAGTTGAGTGAACAGCTGTATCATGAAGTTTTTTTCTTCAATATTGCATAATATTTACCATGAGGAAAGTAGCTCGGACGACATACTACCTTTCTTCAGATGAGAAGTTTTGACTTCTATTCATTCTGAAACGTGTGAAAAAGTTATGTAGCTTTTTCAACACAATCCTGCCTTAAAATACGATTCACGCTGCTGATGACAGTGTGATCTGATAATAATATAAAACAACTATCATATGGACATACTTCAAAGCTGCTAAGAAGATCAAATGTACTATTTTTTCACTTTGTTCAGCTTCCAGGGGAAAGGATTCGAGTACTCATAACTTTAAAAATCATTTAATTCTACTTCTAGCTACAAAACTTTTCAATTTAATTTTTCGACACTGATGGAACCAAAAACCAACGGCACTTTACTTGAATAAGAGAAAATTTTGCTCCTTTTCCGTAAAATTCAAAATTCATCTTATCGCGGAACAAAAACGTCGAAGAAAGCATTCCCCCCGCAAAACTGGTGAACGCAGTTCAAGTTTGGGTAACATGACGTAGGTAAAACGGTGAAAATTCACTATTCTATGACATTGTAACACATTTCTTAACCCTCGAGTCACATGAGCACTTCACAAGGAGCTTTTGGGGAAATGTTGAAGTGGGAGGGCGTCGCTGACGCGTCGTTAGAGGAGGTGATGGAGCTGATGACGCAGGTCGTGTGGTCGCACCTCGAGGGCTTTGTGTGGCCGTCCACAGCGTGCTGCATCCAGTCACTCCCAGTAATTGGGCGCATGTTATCGCGGTATTGTGTCTGCTATGCTAGCGATAATTATAGTACATGTGAATAATATTCAAGGAATGGCAGAGGCCATTCCTAGAGAAATAGCACTTTGCTTGTAAAGATTTCATCCAAAAAACGCAGACTTCAGAGAGTCATCATCATCAGCACGATTTAGCATGGAACGAGAAGTGGTATGCATAACACGGAATTCATTGGCTTTGAGAGAAATATTCACAACCAAATGAAAATCTTAAACTTCTTGCGACAGGCAGGCAGACTACAGAAGTCAGTTCCAATTCTTGCGATTTTATTAGACCCTGAACATCAAATCACGTTTTCCGGTGCATGTAAAGTTGAGTGGGAAAATTGATTGACCTTTAGCTTTCATTCTCACCGTGTTCACATCCAGGTTAATTCGTCTCAAGTCGATAAGTTATGTATTATTTTTACAATTATAAAATAGCGACTTTACGTACTGGGTGTGCAAATTCTCTTCGAGACAGAAATGCCCTCAATATCAAGATGCATTCATTTGCAAGCCATGTAGTCTTCCGTCAAGGAAATTTTTAAATTGTGACTGCTCAGTCGTTATTTTCAATCTGATTTTTTCCATGATTGGAAAAAGATCAATTCATTTATTTATTCAAAGAACGATTCCAAGTAAATCAAATCCTGATTTTGTTTTCCCATCCCTGACCTAATTCATTTTCAAGTAAGCGATTCGAGGGCCTAACTTATTTTCAAATTCTTCTGCAGAATCTTGACCGTACACTCAATTTGTTAACTTTCATTCAGAATGTTTTAGAATGTTTTATATTAGTCATGCCGTAGTTTCATTCCCTTGAAGCAGTACATTGTCAAGCAACGGTGAAAAATTGCACCATATAGTCAGAAACGTTCCAACATTGTTTTCACCAACTTGGGAATCACTGTTGTTTCAATCATTCAGATCGTTCTATTGTCACTGGCTCAGCGGGTTTTTACACTTCGAAGGATTGTAATGTGAAATCGAACTTAAAGTTATGTATTTCGCTATCTAACACTTTTTTTTCTTGCTGATTTGTTTGACTATCAGTTTATTTTCAGCGGCACGGGAATTTTTTATCTGGATGCTGTCCATTTGGAGGCAATAGAAGTGTGCATTATTCCATGAGTGGCCTCAAGAATTATTTGCCGAGGTCTCGGGCCTCGGACACAATTTATCACGGGGCCACGAAGACGGATGGCCGTGTACGACGCGCTTGCGATTGATGCTCCGAAGATTTCAGATCGTATTTTTTTCCGCACTTCTCGTTCAAAGACCACTGGCATGAAGGGCAGGAAAGATTTATTCTCACGCTCAACAAGACAGAAATTTCATATTTCAATTCCTGTAATAAATTTATATAAATCCAATCAACGGAAAAGGCATGTAACGTTTGACTAGCTTTTGAACTCTCATTATAAGCTTCCCTTCAATGAGTCTTAAGTGCTCGTGCTTTTCTATTAATTTATTTCCAATTCAACATAGAAACAAAAGGACAATTTCGCATACTCTGAGTTTAAATTACCAATTCGTAATGTGTTTTTTACATTTATTTCTGTATCACCTACAATAATTTAGTTTCATTTAAAAAGTCGGTTCCTTTGGCTCCTGGACCAAACGACAGCCCAGCAACAGCTCGGAGCAGGTCGCATGACTCATTCTTCAGTCGCTCTGATCGCATTTAAAACGTCTCCCCTTCGTCGGATTATCGTTTTTGCTCGCCTCCTTTCTTCTTTTCTTTGCAGTCGCTCTCCCTCACTCATTCACTTCTATCGGATTTTCCATTCTCCCCAATTAGCGCTTCTCTTTCGCCCCACTTTCAGTCCAAATTCAATAGTCTTAAAAGTACCGTGGCTTTATTTTTCTGATAATCGTTCAATGTTCTACCACTATTTATGGTGCCAGTAAAGATTATTGAATACCGTATTTTGCTATCTTTGTGAGAAATATTTAATTCAAAACGTCAGTTTTTTTTCGTTCAACCATTATGTACTATTACTAACTTATTCTCCAAGCATCTATTTCGGTATTATCGAATTTTCAATAAAAAAGAGAGAACCAGGAAAATGGTACAAAACATTTTTCATTAAAAACTATTCTCGAGTCTGTAAAAGACACGTAAAAAATGGACGTTTCGAGCCTTCGCTCATCATCAGCAATACGAATTCGAACAAAAAGTCATCTGTAAAATACAAAAAAAAACTCAAAAAAATGTATAGCATTACTTATTGACTAGGGATAAAGGAAATGAGCTAAGATGATTATTTAAAACAGGTTTCGTTTTGAAAATGCACAGAGACTCTAAAATCCGCAATTCCGAACACAACTTTGTCCTGGCTATGACTTTGAAACTATTTTTCTTGACTGCTGTGTCGCATTCAAAAGCATGATTTCGGATGGCTGAGTTGGATGGGCTTGCTTAACTTATTCATGAGTCAGAGGTCAACTTGTTACGAATACGTCTCAATCGCTTCCACTGGGGATTAGAAATTTTTACAAATTCAAGCAAGTGATTTACGATTCTACAGATACTATCTGAGCAGGAAACTGAAAAAAAATTTGCTTAATACTCCTTTCTGAAACACATTATGTGAGCAATTCCTCATGCACGGACAAAACCATCCCAGATTTTGCAAGCTGAACACTAAATCATCCTCAAGTTTCTAGCACCGTGAACTGAAGAAGGCAATTTAGAAGTATTCGAAATTTAAACTTCTTCACTTCAATTGTCAATATAATTTTTTTTAACTTGAAAAATCTTAATTCCGGATCATCGAAAGCTGTTTGCTCCTCGTCTCTGGGTGCATGGACCGACGAGGGCACTTTGAGACGGTCTCGACTTGGCTCCCGTCATGACTTCCCTTGAAGCTGCTCATTAGCGATCGCCATCAAAAATGGGATCTGCTGAGCAATCGTGATATTGCAAGGGACCCTCGCCATGCACAGAAGAAAGGACCAAAGTATTCATGAGACGACTAAAAATCTTCGAGAGCAAATCATTACAGAAGGGATGCGCCATTGATGACACTAATTAGCGGCGCTATTGGCACAGGCAGCGCCGTGCATGGCAACTCGAGGGCCGCGTCGAGGATGACAGCAAATGATGCTAGAATGTCAGCAATGATGGACGAGCTTCAAAGCACTGAACAACATGGGGGATGGTGGGGCATCATGTCATAGCAAAGAGAGTCATTTCCATCTTAAAAGACGGATTTAGTGGTTGAGAATACGCATCATACCTTACGTTACATCTTGTCTCATTTAAACATGGGATTCATTAATCATTCACGTTACTTGTTTTCTTTTTGGTGCGAGAGGTTAAGCACCACACGTTGGGCAAGAAAGACCGAAGTTTGATCGCATCTTGGTACTCGCTGTATTTTCCCCAAGTGTCTGCAGTCCTTTGATGATAATAGCTGATTGAGAAAGTGAATAGAAACGGTCATAGGGGAACTTTTATACTTATAGCACATGCATTTCACACATTCACGAGGTTTAAAAGCTTGAAAGACTTTGAATCTCTGACATGAACCGGGAGCATTTCGGTCGAATTTATTCACAAGGTATAACTTCTCTCGTTTCTAGTGGACAAATAAATGAAAGTCATGTGAATTGTACCACTAAGTTAAAAATGTAGGAAAATTTAAAATTAAAGAAAACTCTATTTTAAAGTAAACCGTTAAGCAGGTTATTTTCCATGACCAACCCCAAGTCTCACTAAGCGCTCACTCAACAAAATACGATCCGCAGTACACCTACGAGTACAAAGATGCACAACACACTTCGAGAACTTTACACAACGTGAATTGGAAGGCTAGGTAAAAGAACCAGAGTCACTTTTCTTGATTTAATTGTTATTGGCGCATGGTCAGAGGGCAAGGCTCACACAAATGACTGTGATGTTCAGGGCACCAATTTTACTCTGGGTCTATACACGTCTCCAGAGGCCTCTGCTATGGTGCAACCCACGGAGTCGCAATTTTATTTATCCATTACATGGTACGAGTCGTCTAAACTCTTAGGAACTTTCAGCACGTCTGTAAGTAAGCACAAGTGGTATCTAAAACTTTTATGAACTTCCATTAAGACGTGATAAAATGCAGTAATGAATACCAGTACCAAGAAAGTAATTATGAAGTTTTATGTTCATATTCAGTATATTCTTGTGATCTAAATTATAGATGAATCCACGACCTAATTGATTTTTATTTGTAATTAACTGTTCATGAGTAATGAAGGGTAATATAACAAAGCAACAGACAAGAGTTATGACCTCATGTAATAACCTACATTAGGTACAACTTTTATTCTTGTCGGTCACATTCAAAAAAATTTCAGTGACAATTTCAGACTGACAGTAAAAGTTGTGTTTGAGTCCAGTAATGCCTAAAGCTTGCTTTATTTCCAGAATATCCAGAATTTAAAATAATGCCCTACTTGATTGATGTAATGATGCAACGTTCAGTTTCCAGCAGATTTTTTTACCATATTATTTAAATTCCATACAACTCCAATAAAAATTTCAATCGGTTTCATCTTTCAAATTTTATAAATGTAAATATGTGGTATATTTTATGTATATATATAAAATTTGTTCTATTTTTTATTCATTTTATATATGTTGTACATTTTATGTCGGAACTTATAGATTGCAAAACCAGACCCAAACTTTGAAAAAAATTATTTCGACGTTAGTCTCCCTAGCCAGTCGTTAATTACTCTTTTGTCTCGCTAGTTCGAGAGTTTAAGTTTTTTTTTATTCCAAGTTGTTCAAAATGTGAAGTAGGAGGAGAACTTATTGGACTATTTTTCATGAACTAGATGGAAAATTGATACCTGACCGTCCTTTTTTAGAGAAAAACCAAACAATTTAGTTAAAATCGTATTAAAATACTATACTCGCTAAAATTTGTATTTATAAAGTTTTGAAAATTCGCTCATACATACATTTGTTTCCAGTCCAATGATTGTCATGGGATAATAGCATCTTTTAAGTTTCATGTTGCAATTTCTATACATCAATAACAAAATCAGCGACAAAGAATTACACGATATATAAACGCAATTCATATTATTGACACAACTAAGAATGAAAAGGTGTTCACAAAAAGATCATTACAAATACCTTGCACTCTCGATGGCTAGAAAGCGACCACCCAATGACACGGTCGCAATTAATATCGATTAAAGACTTCATTCAATGTAAAGGAGAACTGAAAAAAACAGCCGTCGTGTGCCGGAAGCTGCCTGAAAGAGACACAATAAAATATGTATTGGTCATCCGACAGATAGATCACGGTGGCAGGGGTGAAGACTTCGATAAAAATGTTGAAGAATCCATCCCTCAGAAGCCAGAGGAGGATGCTATTGACGGTCTAGGCCATTTACGAGATTTACATTCACGTCTAAATCTTGAGGCGCTCCTGAGTAACGTTCTCACAACTGCATAATTCCCTTTGCTCGGAGGTCGTTACATTTTAGAAGTGTGATGACTGCGAGTAAAATTATAGCTTTGAAGGAAAGTTCCACGCAAAACAAAAGTGTGGAGCATGCCTAAGAAATGTTTTATTTTATTGCTCTCAGCCTGTACGGCATTTCGTTAAATTGCGAGTGTGTGTGCTGGACATAGCCACGACTTCTCAGATACGGGGAAAGCTTATCGAAACAAATGAAAGTATATTTTTATTCACTGTGAAAACCGCTTCGCAATGAATTTGGAAAACAAACACGCACTTCTGACACCTATTGCGTCTCGGCAAAAAGTGCACAGTTAGAAGTGCAGTGTTGAAGCCTGCAAGTCTTCGTCGTGGACAGCCATCGTTCAGGACGGGGGCCACGGCGCTAAACGACCGTCATTGTTCGGACAGGAACTTCGCGAGGTCCGAGATAGCCGGCGGCATTAAATTTAGCATAATATTTTGTGCATTAAGGGAGTTTTTCACGGCAAAGTGCCTCGGTGACAGCGGACGATCGCAGCCAGATTTGTGACTACTGGGCGGCCGTTTCACGACCGGACCCTTTTTGAAAACAGCAAAAAAAGTTCACAAGACCTTTTGAAAGGCAACGTTTACTGGACCCTCTCCGGAGCAGTGAAAGAAACTTTGCAGGCAATTGCAGGAAGTTCCAAACATCGAGAGAAAAATTGTCCACTTCCGATGGCGCTTTTGGATCCCGTCTTCATGTCCAAGGCAAAGTAGACGAATTGTAAAATTGTCAGTTACTTGTACACTTCGGCGAACCAGGATTATTCGTATAAACGAGGGAAAGGATTGTAGCTTCAGGTAGCGTGAAATTTTACCGTTGAGTTATTCGCGTCTGAATTTACTATTTTTTACACGTAACTGAAATCTCTATCCCATCCAGATAGTATTTAGATTCAAGTATTCAGTGTTCGAAAAATAGCTCACTATTGTAAAAGAACAGCACATTCAAACAAATAAGCCCAAGTAAAGTACGGAGATAAATTAACGATTATTTAATAAAAAATGTTTTGCAATGTTTATAGTATTTTTCCAAACCTTTCTGCGTCGTTAACTACTCATCGAGACATTGTGGGCAGGGTACTGATAGCCAGCGCGCATCAAGTTGTGTTGTAGCTTCAGATTTTTCGTAAAATGAGGCTGTTTGGATCAAAGTTGCACAAAGCTGTCACTTCCACGTATATGTCCTACATTTATTCTCAGGTAGAATTATTTCAGGCATTGAGTGAAGGCAACAAAATATACTAAGAACAAAAGCCTATTTGCGAGAGGAACGGTCTTGTATTTGTCTGTGTACCTTCCATCAAGAGCAAGCTCAAGGAGGACGGGGATTGAAACGCTCGTTTATCTCCCCAAATTTATTCAACTATAATAAAATTTGATATCAGTAACGAGCCTCGTGAGCGATTCTTGGGTTACTTCCCAAGACCTATGCCAAGCACAGACATAGTTGAAGAGGAAAAGACGTAAACAGTCCGGTCCACAGTCATCAGCAATCACGCACAAGCACCAGTACATTCACATTAGCAGCCACTGCACATAATCCTATGCGCATTGTCTCTGTAACATGTTCTATTTCGAGAGTAGTGACGCTGTTTCTGAATGAGACTCTCCTAAGGATTCTTAAAATGGCTTAAGAGTTATGTTTTTATGAAATAATGATCAAAACTCTAATTTGCCCTGATGAGGTATTTCAAACCCATTAATGGTCAAGATGATTCTTGAACATATTCACTGCGGCAAGAGAGACGATATTCTCCTGCAGCTGGTTCCATATTCCGACAATGTTAACTGGTGAGACGTGAAGGGCTTGAAACGTCCTCAAATGTTTTCTTATTAATTTCTGATCGTTATTTCATGTACAGGCGATTTCGGTAAGTTGAAAAGTTCCTGTGGGCTCAAATGTGTTTGACTGCTGATGGAATAATACACTACAAAATGAATCATAAATACATGGGTTATGAAAGTACTTTATGATTAACGCACATGTTTTCACATCATTTTTAAATTTTATCAACGCTTGATATAACACTTCAGGATATGGGTGGATTTCCCATTCAGTTTCAGTCAAGACGATCTTAGAACGTATTCACTTGGCCAGCGGAAGCGATATTCTCTGACCACAGGTTACAGATTTTAATTATCACATGTAAAAAAGTTTCGGGTCGAGGCGTCATAAAATTTTTTTTTACCAATTTCTGGTTCGGACGTTACAGACAATGTCGTAAATTGTCCGTGTACCAACAGGCGTGAAAGAAGTGAAGCTCATGAGCGGAGTTAACGAATGGAGTTGCGCGGTCATTAGTGAATGTTATATTTTACCTCTGGTCGGAAATCAATGAAGCAAAAGCACAATTTATCTGGCATAACATCTGTTGAGAAGGTTGTCAATATTTCTGCTCTTTCGAGCATTAGTGCTTCGAATTACTCTTATTTGTACATCATTTCAAAGAATGTGGTAAAAACTACCCTCAATGTCAGGACTTCTTCATCAGAGCTGTTTAGATGAAGTGCTCTCCAACAGAAATCAATATCCGGATAGCAGCTCATGTCCTTTCAATAAATTCGTTCAATTTTTGAGAATTAGCTTGATTTCAGAAATACCATACCTAAGTTCGTTCAGTATCGATTAATTGCGGTAAAGATTATGCATTTGAAAGTAGTATGCCCAGCTATGCGTAATGTGCAATGCTGTTGGTTGAAGCTGACCTCCGTAACGATGACGTTTCTCATGGCTACACTCTCACAAGTGTAAAGTCTCAGTATCACATGAACTATACATCACACAGTCACACAAAGACCATATTCTGAAAAGAGCTTAGAAAAACTTTTCACATTTTAGGAAAAAATTCGAAGCTTTACGTGTTGCAGGTACATGTAATTAATTTGTCTACGTTACCGTACCAAATTATAGGGAAATTTTTAGTTTGATTCTAAAAAAATCCCTCTATTGGCCATGATCCGTGCTCAAGTTTCAAAAATAAAAAACTTTGCTTAGTGTTTCCATTCAATTTTAAATTGCTTCATTCGTAAACTTTTACACAGCTCGGGGTACCCATAAAGACTTTGTAACTCATTGAATACGTTTTCGTAGCCAATTCATTGATTAAGACGACTGATTTCAAAAAGGCTTTCTTGGCTGAGCTGAGAAATCACATCAACCGACGGCATGACGATATGAGCCAGGCTGTGATGCAGGGCTGTGCCATGTGCTCCTGGGAAGGAGTCACGTCTGCTCGTGGTGACACGTGAACCGAGAAATTGTCCTTAAATACCAAGTGGAGGCCCGGAATGCCTCTGTAAGGTCACGCGAGCTCAATCGAAGATCGTTTTCGAGTGAGCTGATTTGTCCTCCAATGGCACAACACACTGCCTCCGCTCGCATACTCGCAGAACGCTACTGAGGGTGATTTAAACTTGATGGAATATTGCGCCTTTAAGAACTAAAAATGTGTTTTTTCAGCAACACACAGTAATGCGTCCTACTTCAACTGTTATAGGATGTAATTTTTGAAATTCAATTATATCGTCACTCGATGAGCTGCACTACAAGAAAACAGAATAAAATAAAAATTGTTTTTATTTCACGGTGGTCAGTCCTTCATAGGCTCCCTGCAGCATTTCACTCATACATCTTCCAATAGTGTATTTCATTTGAAATGCACGTGGGAAGAATAGATCAGGATTCAGAGGAGCAGATGCTCGTAAAAATTGTAGCAGCAGATCTGGGAGATGCACGCGCCGTGAAATGACAAAATTGGATAAAATAATTGAAATGCTCTCACATGAAACATGCAGTACGGCAGCGAGAGTCGACAGGTAGGCGTGAGCTGTCCCACGGTGCTCGGAACTTCATGATGCACTCGAATTAAAGGCGAAAATGTTTACCAACTCGGATGGAAATCTGAGTTGAGATGTTTATGATTTTTTCACTAAATAATGCGTTCTGTAGCAGAGAAATACACAGAACAGCTTGAAATTTTCACAGAGAACTCAATTTTGGGCCTGTACAAGTTTGCTTTTTTGCAAAGGCAATGAATATAAATGTGAAATTTCAAAAAATTGCTTCACAATAATTGCATTGCATGCTCCGTCTTCTAATTTTTTACACCAAATAATAAGTCATCACTTTTAAATTTTAAATAGCTTCATGCTCAAGCAGTCATAACCGTGGGCAATTTCCTTCAAAATTTGAGAGGAAGCAATTGCTGCAGAATACAAATAAACAAAGAAAATGAAGTTTTATTTTCGTCATCCATCAATATATTATTTTAAAATGTTCGCATTAGCTCAATGTTGGGCACATTGGGCCCTTCGGAGTACCAGCCATGATTCCCATCACGACAAAAAATAACTCGTTTATTGCAGAATACCGGAACATGGTGAGCACAAACTGCTTCACTGGTATAAATAAATGACTTATTTGTACAGAAGTTGGAACACCCTGTACAAGTGCGCCGTCAGTTTAGATCTCATCGCTCCTTATTTGTTCAGAAGACGACATTTATTCTCGGGCCCGGAGAAGTAGAGAACGGGGATCGCTCAACATCAAAGGCCAGGTCACTCAATAAATATTGATGAAGGATTTTCTGCTTGTCCGATCCCACGCCAAAAATTGGCCCAAGTCGACCCTAAGAAAATAACGACAAGATTATTTCCTCTTTCATGTCGAGTGCCTATTAGGGGACCGTACACAGAATCTTGATATTTGTCGAGAGGCTGTCTTCAATGCCGTGTAATTCCGAGTGCAACCGCCGCTAGAGGGGCTCCGTGCGCTGCGTTGGTCTCTTTGCAACCAAGCCTTCGTGCTCTAATTTAAAGAGAAACTCGGACGAGGTATTGCGACTTATTTATGACAAGGCCTCTAATACTTGTTTGAATGGGTGTGCGTATGAACGTGCAAAATAAGTAATTGAGTATGAATAAGTAATATAAGTTAGAATTTATTTGGAATATTTTAACTTTACAAATACTATTACCAGGAAAGAGAAACTGGAAAAGAAAATGAAAATTCTTAAAAAATATCAAGCAATGGTTGATTTCTTCTAAATATAAAAAATGAAATTCTCAGTTCTCTCTGCATAGGCTATAGAGTGTCCGCAAGAGCACAAATGTGTAGAACTGGAATAAACTTTCATGTTTTACCATGGGGCTCTTTAAAATGGAACAATTATAACATCGTTATACGAAGAGGTAAAGAGCTCCATCTTTTTAGTGCCACTAAAGTTCCCGCTGTGAAATGATGAAATTCCTTGTTCAGCAGTATATCATTTGAAATGTATACTTCAGAATAATTTGAAAGCGTACAACGACGAGTTATAGAACTAATACTTCATAAATTAGTGAAAGATCTTCTTAACGTATCATTTTACAGTAGGGGTTGATTGAAGCCATTGTACTTGTTCGAGCTAATCCATGTTAAGGTTCAACTCTCGGTTAAATGCAACTTTGAGGTATTCAGTCAACTTGCTTAATTCATCAACATCATCACTAGCATATATGTTATACTTTTCATCAAACCATGATTTATGTCAACGCGCTGGATGATTTTTCGACATTTTGCTTAACTTCGGATGATTTTCAAGACATGGTATAAATGAAGGAAATTATTTTATCGTGAAAATGTGTAAAACCCCCTTGATTATTAGCGTTACTACTTTTCTACTGAACTTATCTACTGATATCATAAGAAATGTATAACACTTGGAATCAATGATGAACGATTAAATCAAACAGGGTCTCAATTTTGAAGATTCATAAACATAGCGCTGTAGCTTTGAATAATTTTCTGCTTCTTACAGAAAAGCCTTCTAGCTTAGACGAGATTCATCCTGTGGAAGGAACTGGATTAGATGTACATCTGGAGCTAAATAGCCAGTGCTTCCCCCCATTCTAAGCTCGAGTGTCCTCTCCAGAAAATGTATATCAAGAATGCATCTTCACGTTACGCTGTCTAACTTTTCCGACTGAGCATCTGTGATTTTAATAGCCCAGGACAAATGCTACACTTGGGCGGCTACAATAATAGATGTATCGGCAAAAACGTTACACTGAGTATCGTTCAAATCCTCTTAACCGCGTTAAATGCTGCATCATATTACTGCGCAAAGTATGTTGGCGTTTGTGTGTGTGACTGCATGTGTGCCAGAGTGGGTCTGGTACGCTTTTTAGAAAAGCTTCACACCTGATATGGCAGGAATTTGTAACATCAGCTGAATACAACTGCCCTCTGTATATTCAAATAAGGAAGAAGTTCGCAATAATATTTACTTTTACTGATAAATGATCAAGCTTATCCTTTAAAGTGTACAAAATGTACGTGAAGAATCACAACAGGTCTGTATCAAACCAAGAACGTCGATCTATATTTTGCAGTCTGTCCTTATGGAAAATTACACTTTGCGAAAAGAACGATTAAAAAAACGATAATCAATATATCTCATTACGTTGATGTTTTCGATTAATTTTTCAGTAGTCTAATTAAATAGATTTTTCACAGCTAGAACACGTTCTTCTTTACTCAATATTTTACGCCAGTCAAAACACTTTACATTTGCTGGAAAATGGCTGGCTTGCAGCGTTCAAGTATATTAACGCTCTAGCACCACCAGAATAGATACATTGTGCTATACTGGACATAAAATTGTGCGGTGCCCGCATTAGAATTTTGTATGGACGTGTGTTTGTGTGAGCAATAGACCGCTATACTTCTAAGCGATACAGTGAATTTGAACTTTTGTTGCCGCCTACTGCAGGTCAGTAGAGCTGCTGATGTCGTGCGTGTCCTAGAGGTACACTGCGAGTTGGCTAACACGCCTTTAGACTTTTCAGTGCCTTTAGAGGTCAAAGGCTCTTTAAAATAACTCCAGCCAATTTTCTTAATCAACAGCCTTTTATAAACTAGATAGGTGATAAGTTTGAGTGAATGCTAGTTCAACAAATGAAATCTCTGTCGAGCAACTTCTATGAGTATCTCTGACCGTGCCTCTTCACATGCAGATACCTGAGGGCGTGCTCCAGACTTACAGTTTCCTTCTTGCCAGCCTTCTCGTGAACCCTTGCTGCGAACTTTCCTGCTTGTTACTTTTAAAAATTTTCTTGAAGCGTAGCCAAATCTATTCGTATTTTATCATAGCCTGACACCGGAAAACGCAGAAATGTGCTCCTCTGCCTTCATACCTCCAAACCTTCGAGCTTTCCAGAACTGAATTGAAGCCTGTCACCCGGAGGCCCCATACTTGGCTTGGCCTACGGTTCTCTGTCTTCCAGCAAGGCAAGCGCAATATTTTGGTTTTTCCAGTTGCGTGTCCATCACATGTACTGTAGTTTGCCGTTTAGAAATTGTTTCGAGAATTATAGGTTCCATTTGTTCGTCGTCTAAAGTGAATTTTTCAGCATAGAATCTTTGATTTCAATGGGAGGTTTATTTTATTTTTGATTAATTATTTAATAACATTTCTAAATTTTTGACAAAGAATTGTTTTCGTTAACCAACATTGCCGAAGAATGACCCGTCCTCTGAGCCCTCACAATTTGTGAAATAGTTCCCAACTCTGTTTGCAGCTGCCATGAAGCTTTCAAAGGTTGTGTTGTCTGAAAAAGTAAGCGGTGAGGACAATATTTGTAATGTGAGTGTACAATATATTAAGTATGAAATGAGACATTGCAAAATTACAGGGCTTATTTATGCACTAGAATTTCTGTAATTGGAACATGAGCGATGTTCCAGTTATAGCGTACGTACTGTTCAAGTTTAAGGAAAAACTAGAGTGAAGTTTAAATGAAAGATTTAAAATTTAAACAACAATTTTTCTAGTTGCGTCTAGAATAGGATCCCATTTCAATTATAAAGATGTAACTCCCAAAGTCATGCTCTCGTCCTTCATTTAAAAATAAAGTCGTACACAGCTAGTGGATGTCTGAGTACTTGAGCTCGACAACTCGAGCCCTCAGTATTCGTGTTGCGCTGCATGTCGGCAGGGGTTTTAAAACCAACCAGTTTCTTTCCGTACCTTCAGTCCGGAAATATTTTTCAGTCCGCTCTCATACAGAGAAGTGTAATATTCTAGTTCGGTTTGACGATTTCAAAGTAATATCCTCTGTATCTAGTCAAATAAACTTCAGCATTTTAGAATCTCTGGATTTTAAAAGAAAAACCTTGTTTAAATGACATGCTATAAGCTTTTTTGGCAACTAACGTAAAATTGATGCTCAACACTTTTCACTTTTCAATAATCAGTGTTTTTGTGCTTTGCTATTTTTTTCTCTTATCATTGATATATTTTGATTTACATTTGACATATGACTCATTTTTCTCTAATTGTTTTCAGAGATGATCATGACCTAGGAGGTAAGAACGTTCAAAAATATTTTTACTCGTTGACTTTCTTCAGTGAGACAATGATCTCTTTAAAGACGTGCTTCTGTGCACTTTTATTTACATATTTGCTCATTACAGTTTCAACTTAGATGTCCCTACTGTGTGTGTATTGACAATATTTTACGCGACAAATTTTAAACATATTCGGTAAGGCAACTCAAATAATGCAATTACAGGAGCATTCAAAATAATATTGACTCATCGTATTTCAATGTAAACTCATCATCAAACGCTTCAAGTAAAATTTGGGTCATATAGATATTCGAGTGAAAGAAAGTTGTTCACGTGTGAGGATTGCTAGTTACTCGGAGTCCCAGTAAAAATTGTTCTAATTTCAGGAGTTCTAGTTAATCAGAATTTTCACGCAACAGTCCAGAAACAGCCGTCAGATATTCAAACATGAACTATAATAATTAAGATACACACACGTAGATGCATGCTCATACACACCCGATATATCTGTTCGTTGCCTCGTAGTTAAAGCACCAGAAAATCTGTCACCATTTTTTCAAAACACTGCTAAATTCACTAATACTTCGATCGTCTCTAATGCTCGGGAACAATTTTAAAGAAAATTCTTGCGCTAGTGAAGAAAGAAGTCAATATAAATCGAAAAGAAAATAACGTAAATGTAGAGGACCAAATGGTAAAGAGTTCGAGTGTGAAAACACTTTTGTTCGTCATACGTGTTACTGATAAGTATATTTTCCACTCAGTATAGTGTCCTCGAAGTGTTCACGGAAGTTTGAGGATTGAGTAACATTTAGTATTTCATAGTCAGTTATTTCTCCTTTGCTCTTCTCGGCACACTGTGTCAAGCTCTCTTTTGTGCGCATCTGAAAGGTAAAGACTCGAGCTGGTGTCCATCTTAAAGTTCTCATTGACGTTGTATTAAATGAAAGGCTGAAATATTAAGAGTTATTTTTTGAAGATGCAATCCAAACCAGTAGTTCCTCTTGCATGCACCCAAAATGAAAGAAAAAACAGTTTTTCTGCGTCATTTCGCGGAATCGAGGAGGCGTTTTGGAGCCTTTATACCGGCAAAAATCTGGAAGATTTCTAGTGTACAATGGATTTCTCTCATTTCATACACCAGTGCACTGGAATGCAATAACGACACAAAGACTGCACGAGTGTAATTATTTTAACAACCATCTGTCAGCGAGTATGACGAGCGGGCAATAAAATAGCCATCGCGAGCTCCTACTCTAATTTACGGCGGTCTTTGCGCGAGAACTACATAGTTTATATCGGAGAAATTTAAGACAAAACGGGATGACTTATCCCCGAGGCTTCCCCTCATGCCAGGAAGTCGTATTTTGAGGCCGCCGTCTGATGGATTAGATCGTATTTCATCAGTTGCGCTGGCTGGGGGAACTCTGGAGATGCGCCTCACGCTAGCTGCTAGAATTTTTTATTTACTGCTCAATGTCTTCCCACCCGAAGTGTGATTACACTTTAAATTAGACTGACTTTGGAAGTAGTCTCGGAAAAATAAAGCTCAGTCACAACCGATAACGAGAACTGTTTTTTTTTTTCAACTGAAATGAATTTTTCTTTTAAATGCTTGAATAAATTGTTTGGGATTTTTTAACTATAAAATGTTTGCTGCTGAGATATTTAACAAGACTTTTCTTAAGGAAATTCAGAAATCCTTAATATTGTAGAAGAACAACACATAAGCAAGTAAGCAAAAGAGTTGGTAATAATTTTGTCATACGCAATTATGATTAACGGAAACAAGATTGAAGGAAAATTTCAGATTTTTCCATATCGTGAAACGAATGATAATCATTTGCTTTAAATAAGTTAGGCTTTCGATAATACTTTATGATCATGAAATGTAAGACAAAAGGAATAAGGTTACAGCGATAGAGAATTTAAAATATGAAATGTATGGCAAGTATATTTGAGCAAAACTGCACAGCTATTCTAACACATAGGGCATGTGGCGTTACACTAACTTTAGTAAAACACAAATATCTACGCATCACTTTTAATAAATTTTCGCTATAGTTCAGTTAACGCGCACAACTTTAAAGATCCTAATAAAGCTACAAAAGGAGAAGACTGCTTTTCATCAGAAGACAATCATTGAATCAAAAGATGAGCTTCCTAAAAATTGTATCCAAGGACCTCACGTCTGCAAGAGCGAGAGATTATCGTACGCAGTTGTGACGCTACAATAGCAAACGGTGCATAATTCATCAGTGAAAAAAGACAAAATTAACCATTTCATCATCGTTATCTATTATGAAAAGCAAGTTGACAGCGTTTATTTAGATTTAAACCAAACAACAATGATCAAAATTTATCAACGCCGCGAAAATATTTCCATATCGTACTCATGCGTTCTCCTATAAAATTTTCTACAATGCACGGTTTTGAATATGAGGAAATTCTCCATGCATATATTGGCAGATTTCGTTTTTTTTTTCATTCGTTAAAATGAACTAACAAACTCATACACCTGTTAATGTTACTATATCAAGCAAAGGATTAGTCACAACGGTGAAAGTTTAGAAAAGTGTTTTAAGGCGATAGTTTCGGAGCAGTGGTTATTGAATGAATTCCTTTATAATTCTCTAATCAACTGCTCTCGCATCAAGTGATGCAGCTCAAGGCGTCGAGATGCAGCAAACTCTCATGAACTTTCATCTGCGTTGTTTACATTCGAAAGGAAATTTTATTGTACGATAATAATACCAGCAAACATTGTGATTTTTCCAAAATTATCCGTAAAGACGTGATTGATTAATTTCGAGAAAATCATCAATTGCCAAGAGGCATGTGAAACGTGAAAGCAAATTTTTACGTACTTCTTGAGAGGTTCACACATTCCGATTGACATGGATTTAACATCAACATTCCAATCTGGCATCAACAAATAACGCTTCAATCGTCTATAATCGTGTCATTCAAAAATGCCTATAGCGTAATTGTCAGCCCGCGATCATTACGGCTTCATTCCGAAAAACGTGAATAAGTAATAATTCAGTTATGGTATTTTGATACGGTGAAAAATATGTTTGCATCAAATTTTACGTGGTAGGTTTAGTTTGTTAGTCTCAATTGCATTTTGTCTATTACTGATAAAATAACTGTTTTTCCAGCGTCAATTCGTTTTAGTTATACAATACTATCCAAACTTTTTTTATGGAAGTGAATCACCCGCGAGCCTGAGAAATCGAGCCTCTACGTAACTCGATGTTCCTCGAGTGCATCACGTCTATAATTGCCTACATAACTTGAAGATAAAATTTTTTCTCTCAAGTTCTCAAAAAAGAAAATTCGAAAGGCCTGTGTTTATAATTGTTTTAAAAACTTGATAATGAGAACAACTGATCATTAATAATTATTATTTTATTCGTAATTAGGAACTTACATGATTTAGGAATAAGATTTTACACACTGTGATGATTCCACTGAGCTTTCATGTTGTTCCTTTCTGAGCTTTTCATCTCCAATTTTTCTTAGAATTGTTTGACTACCTTAAGGAATAACACCCGGAAACGGAAAGAAAATGAAAAGAATTACCCCAGTAGCTAACAGCCGCTCAGTATTTACATGTATCCAAATGACACTTTGTAAATAAATTAACAAATACTACCGATTATTTCGGCATCCTTACAAGACCCCCCAAAAATATGCATATTTGAACGAGTAGGATAACATTCCTATCAACATTTTGTCCGTGAAAGTTGTGCTTTAATTATATTTCATTTCATTTTTCCTCGTATCAGAGAATTCCCTCGCTGCAAAATATTGCAGTGTCCTGCTATAGGAAAAATAAAAGTTTGGAAGCCTTCCAGTCAGTTCCGCTCAAAATCGTCCCTTGAGAGGGCGCGAGACCGGCACTTTTACTGCCGAGCAACAACAGGCATAAAAACCCCACCAGAAATGCTTGCAAAGAAACAAAAGGGTTCGCCAGAGTCGGAGCGCCGTAAAACTAATTTTTAGGCTCTAAAACAAGGAATTGCTCCACCCTTCTTCTAAGAATTCTTTCATTATTAGGACAAAAATTAGAAACACCCTGCATAAAAATGTGGACTTTTAAAACAAAAGTGATAAGCTTTATGAAACATTTTATTAGTCCGTGCGAAGGGTGCGTATTTTTTAGCAAATACGAAAAGCCAAAACATGTGTACAGAAATGGCCCGTTCATTTACTTGAGAAAATATTTGTTGTGTCAATTTTAAAAGTTAATAAGTTTTTAATTCAATATAAAATGCACATTAAAAAATTCTATGATATTTTGTCCAGTTGGGATGTAAACCATAAACTGATGCAAACTGTTTATTTATATTCTAGATCAATAATGTAGTTTTGGTTGGTAATTGACGTGGTCACTTCATTCGGTGACCGCGTTCATTCATTTGATTCGTTCAGTTTATTCATTCGATTGAGTATATCGAGTTAACATTCAACTTATTGTGCAATTTGAAGTGACTTTCAAATAAAAGTCAATTTCAATAATTTACACTACAGCCGAACTTAAATATACTGCAGCATTACTGCATTTCTCTTCCTTAGCTAGCAACAAAAACATGCGGAGACAACTCGATTGCAGCAACCAGCTTCCCACGAGACCACCGTATTTTCCAAGATAAATAAAATTGAGCCTCGACAGAGCAATCCATCTCGTAGACACGACGGGAGCGCGGCTCGGGTGTGGGCAGGCAAATACCGAAGCTTGGAATTATATTTGTTGCGTAAAGCGCCACAAACACGAGCATAATTAAGAGGAAGAGAAGTGAGGTAAACAAATGTAAATACCCGGTGCTGTACATGCTGACGAGGGAGCCATTCTCTTTAAAACCATGTACCTACAAATGTTCCTAGTAAACAACTGGTTTTGAATGAGGACAATTCATCATACAGGAGCCTTTAGCTCAATTGTGCAATGTATGTGAACATATAAAAACTAAACTAGAGATGAAATGAAAAGTCGACATTTCCTCCACCATATTGTGTTGTGGAGCGAGTTGCTGCTGGAATGGAACCAAACCCAGGTATTTAAATGCTGAAGTTGTCAGAGAAGCGGACACTAAAAGCTTTACTGTTGAACTCAGCGAGAAAAGAGCATCTTTTTAAATGGCCCCGAGATATTCGGAAGTTGAGCACAAAGAAAGCCAGACGATGTCACTTTAAAACAGGTCGTCAAAGTGGCCATCAAAGCTGGTATTAAATCCGCTCAACGACCTGTCGATACCGCGCCGTGTGTCTGTCTCCCTCCTGGCAGCCCTCGTCCATAGCCGTGTATGGCGGGTGTCCAGGTCATAGATACTAGTGAAGGATTCCTGAGCTGTGTATCACGGCAGTATAATGTTATCCAGTTCAGAACGCCAAGTGTTCATTGATAAACTCTGCAAGTCTGATCTGCTGCAGGAGAATGAGAACCTAATATGTATACTTGACCCTTATTGATTCCTATGAAAATTTCGTTGTACATCGTAGAAACCATTTTCACACTACCTACATAGTTTGGGCAATTGAAGATATAATGCTACTTGAGATGGGCAAGAAACCATGTTATTTGAACGTCTTCCGTTTTTCAATATTAGGAGCGGAAATTAAAAAATGCGAGTGAAGTCATCTCATGAGAATAAAGAACTAGCTAACTTTCGGTGACTGAATTGGATTCAGTTGTCGGCGACATCAGTTGAAACAGAGATTAGCAAGAGATTCCAAATACGGTACTACTGGACAGTTAGTAGTTTCAAACGTTTTTGAAATTTGAAGTGAAGAATTATCTCATAAAAGATATTTTTTTAATTTTATATTATATTTACATTTCACGCGCACACATTAAGCATGCAAGAATAGCCTTGTCGCCATAATTCATCAACAGGCAGGTATTCTACTTTGTTCAGAAATACTTGAATACCACGTTATCCTTCCGTTAATTTACTGCTGCTGGGACAATTTTTCATTTAAAGTATTTAAATATTGCGTTATAGATAGATGTGTCGATTTTAAATTTTTTTGGTTTTAAAAGTAATTAAAATGTCAAGCTGTATTTCCGTCGATTTTTGCAGATTTCCTAGAAAGCACGTTAAATCTTTGACCCTATTTCCGTGGATTTATTTGAATCTATTCTCTTTGATCTAGGATTCGAAGTTAGCGCGTACAAAGCTGTTGTTTTCTCAGCATGGCCCAGAGCATCGAACGCATTCCATTCCAGTCACTTGTTTACAATATGAGAGTGAAACTGCAGGGAACTGATATCATCATCAAATTTGAAATTCCTAACCGTGTATGCTCGCAGTGGCACAGTGGTTCAGGACATCGCCCTTGCATGTAGGAGTCGAGGGTTCGTATCCCGGCGCTGGCGCGGCGATTTCCCCCGTTGGGTATAAGGGAAAGCTCAAGCACAATACCCCACTCAACCCAGGTGTCGGAAATGGGTACCGGCTTTACGGGGAAACCGTCATGGTGTCCTATATATAGTGTTAGTTATAAGGCATTTGAAAAAACCAATGCTCAAGATCATCTGTATCAGGCTTGATTGGAAATAAAGCATCCTAAGATGCCGATGTTTGTTCTACTGGCAAGTGTAAATGAGTTCCTCTTATTCTAATTGTAGTAGTTCACAGTTGCAATACTGCAGCTCGAGTTAGATAGGGTAAGATGTACATTTTAAGGTAAGAACATGACAGCATCACATTAGAACATGACAGCTCAAAGCAAGAACATAATTTCTAGGAGAAAAATCAGCAGCAGTGAAAAAGCAAGTGCAGAAATTGACACTCGTGCAACTGGAGTAAACAAGTCAACACTTTTTCCTCAATGATTCAATTTGATCAGACACTTAAAACTTTTTTCTGCTCAGGGACGAAAAAATATAAAGACTGTACTAGACCAAACTTAGATATCGAACCTTACTCAATCGTAAGACTTGACTCAGATATTGAATTTTTATATGCTTAGATAACACTCAGTCGCAACAGAAACAAATTTGCGTCAATCACCTGATCAGCGAATCGCTAATGTACTTGTAGCATTTTCGATGACCGCTGACTAAGTATGTCAAGTATGTAACGTATTTAAATTATTTAACACCGCGAATCCGAAGATCTTACGAACTATAAAATTCATCAAACACGCAGTCGCGGAACCTCGCATGAAGTGTGAATTCCATCAAATATCTTGAAGTTAGAGAAAATTCACAGAAATCTTTGTTTCCATCCACGCGAGCAAACAAATTTCACAGAGAAGCACAACGAATAATCTCACCCACTCTGTACAGTTGTCGCGTATGAGAAGAACATTTCGCAGCAGGTACCTGAATGGCGCGAGCGTGACGAGAGCGGTGAGGCACGTCCGCCTCACGCGCATTTATTGCAGTCTTACAGTCCAGCCTTAATGGTTTTCTTTGTGGTGCGGCGTGCGGGCCCCTGCACGGTAACAGCACACAGTACATACGCCGTGTAATGCTCTCTGACCCTCGAGTGTTGCACGATGTACGGAAATTTGAGCAGAAAACTTGTCCCTAAATTCATTGTTTAAGAGGTCAATTATGTGTCTCAAATAATGCCTCAAATAACAACGAACGGGAGGGTATTTTTGTGACCGTGGCGTAGCTTCATTGCACTTACGAAGCACCCTAACATGCACTAGTTAAAATCCCTAATATGGTTTATCAAAATGGGGATCTCCTTAGAATGGAGCTTTATCACAAATCAAAATTAGCCTTTTTATGAATTCAAAATATATTCTAATTGATTTCATTCTGCCTGTTGAAAAAATAACCGAGCTTGAAAGCAGGACTTCAACTGCACGACCATATATAGCGCAGACCTCTGTTCTGAGTGAAAGATGTTCGCTTTGAAAGGAAGAAAAGGTCAACGTTGAATTTTCTGGGACAAAAATGTTAACTGCGGACCAGTGACACGAAATTCTCTTTTGGACACAAAAATTGTGCAATTTGAATGTGCAGTTTAAATGAAGTTTAATTCGCATCGTAAATTGCATTGTATTTGAAGTATTAATAATATTAATTTTCAAGGGAAAACGATATTTATCAATGCATCTAAAGAAGAGTTGCAGTCGCACCTGACCTCGTTCACAATAGCGTTACATAACTGAGCTGAGGTTCACGCCAGCGTCAGGGAGAGCGGTGCTGCTACACACATTGGCACACTGAACTAACGCCATTTCACATTATCTGTAATTTACACTCAAAAGAGAAAACGCCCAGATATATTTACCCTAGAGTAACTAATAATTTTTCCAAAGGTAACGATGTTGACTGCTGGAAACATGAATCATCATATCCATATAGCATTGTAGTGAGCGGTCTTCGCACTGACGGAGATCCCTGCGTTACTGGCCATTTTAATGGCCAAAATTCTCAGATTCTGTGCGAAAAAGTACCAACATCAAATGTTATGTGTATAAATGCACAGCTTTTGTTTTTTTGACTGAATGAAGAGTTGACAATTTTTGCCAGTAATAGTATTAATAAAGTTTTGGCCTTGCAGTGGCCGAGTGTACAGAGCGCTTGCGTTCTGTGCTTCCTGCACGGGTTCGAGCCCTGTGCGCAGCGGTTGGCGTGAAAAACGCTGACGCGCCAAATCAGGGTCGTCGTCTGCAGTCTGGTCACTGTCCTCAAGGAATGTTACCTGGGCACTAAACGAGAGGAAAAGAAGGCCTTAAAGCTCGGGCGTGACTAGGGGCCTGGGGAACCCCTATCATGTACATTCCCTGTAAGAGTATCATGTCAATGATCCTCAGCCACTCTCTACTAAAAAAGAGAAAAAGGCTTGGTATGTACCAATAAAATAACAGTGATAATTTTAGGGATAAAATTATCTAAGTTCTGTTACTTAGAATATAATTCGCATAAAACCTAATTCGCTTATTTTGGCAAGAAAAAGAGGCATTCCAGCAACCGTGTCCTGAACGTTCGCATGAACTGAACCATCTTCGTTGTGAGAATTGCAGCAAACTTACAAGGTTGACCGAAGCTACCCCTAACTCAAGTAGCGTGATTTTATAATACACTCAAATTGCTGCGCTGCATTCGTCCTTGGCAGTGTTACCTTATAATGCTTTGATAAATTCATTGTGTGGTTTTCACTGAATTTTTAACGAAAATAATAATAATGAAACAAATAGTGATAGTGATCTAGCAGGCGTTGCAGGCGATGAATTAGTCGTCTGTAGAATGGTAATATTCAATTATTGCAATACGTTGTTAGAGACCAACTAAAAATGTTTAATTTACCTGCGCCCAACGTCTCCAAATTCAAATTTGGCAAAAGAATAGTATGAGGAAGCTTTTTGATTGAGTGACATTTAATTCAGTTACATCGCTTGAATTGCTTCTTGCAATAACAATAATAATAAGACCAGAGGAAAGAGATACTGTAACACTTCTCGTTCTCTGCCCCAGGTGTGGGGCGCGCTAACGCTGCACAATTAACGCTGCAAGATAAATATTTTGTGCAAGTTTTCCTGTGCGTCATAAGCAGTTAAAAGATGAAAAATACACATTTCGATTTTGAATACATTTAGATTAATCCTTATGTTTTCATTCTGATGTTGAAGGAAACAAATTTTGCTGTAAATCTATTCTCCAAGTCAAAAATAAGAGTGTGTAATTGCATTCTTTACACACAAAGCACTCCAAAGAAAATATTCGTGTTTCTCAGTTTTAGGATAAAAAGGAAAACCAACGTGGCTAAGAATATCATGATAAAAAACAAACGTTTCGGATTATAAAAAAATCCATCTTCAGTGTTCTGAAATAGAATAAATCGTAGTATTGAAACATTGTAACTATAAATCTACTGAATAAATCGGATGTAAGATAATGAAATTCAAAAGACATGATGAAACAAAAATTATACAAAATTTCAACAAACAATGGAAAGTTTCACCGCCGTATCACACTCATTTATTGACGGACGGTTTTTTAAAATGAATATCGATTCTAAAATTCGGAGATCGAACAAATTTGACGTTGTTTCTCAGATATTGTGATTAAAATCAACTCCCAATGACTGACGGCATACTCAGAAAAATCCTAATGAGAATCAGCGCATAAGCTTAGAACAACTTTCGAGTGCTTTTTCCCCCATAAATGCAATCGCTTTCATAGTGTTGAAGACGTTTTTTATATCATCTAGCATATTTGCAGCATTGTCAACTGTCAACTTCTTGCTTGGAAGTTGCAGTAAAAAGTGAGATGAACAGTGGAATTTGATCCATAATGGAGATTGAGGTTTCTATTTTTTGGATATATCTTGTTAGCAATCCTTCAATTTATCTTTAAAAGAGGATCGTGAGTTGAGAACTGCAAGCACAAACTGAAATAACATGTGCCAAAAAGAAACATTGTGTGTAAGATGAAGTAACTTCAATCAATTGGTTCGCATTCCAGCTAAGTTTGAAAAATTTTCCCCCCTGAAATTCCAAACCATGGAATAACTATTTGGGTAGCAGCACTATCTTTTGCAAGCATACTTTTCAGAATATAATGTGCTATAATGCACAGGAATTGACATTCAGTAGAAATCTTATACAATGTTCTTTGACTTTTTCCTCGTGTTCGCTCACACCATCCGATGACCCTTTGTACGATACATCCGTGTTAGCATGGGTTCCTAGAGCAACTGTACCTAAGATTGAGTACTCTTCCTACGTGCATATATTATTTCTGACGGGAGCAGAAAGATAACAATGAAAACACACAAGCAGCCGGCACACACAAGACACACTCAGATCCCAGGCAGCAAAGATCAGACTTACGAGCTTCCTAATCGCGCAATCCACTTAGGATCCTTCCATCAAATCGTCACCGGCGATCGTAAAGTCGAATCGAGTCCGCCAATCGGCCCTCATGGAAGCTTCTGCAACGGCACAGATGCTCTCGCGCAGCTCTCCCTTCCCTGCAACTTCTGCTCACGAGATCTTCCTTTTACGACTAACTTCTCTGATGCTTTTACGGAGCTTCGAAACCAAACATTCGATACTCATTTTTTTTAATTTCTGTGCTGCTTACGGGCTAAACAGCGTGCACATATCTATCCTCTATTTTTTATTATTAAAATCAACAATGCCTATTCTCTTAGAGTTTTAATTTTGTTAAAGCATGTGGTGTAAATAAACTTTTCAAGATTCGCTTCATTTCATTGAGTACCATTTCAATTTCTGCTATCAGTGTAACTACATTAAATTAGACAAAATAACTAAGCAAAATTTTTTGGGGCGCAGCTTTTAAGACCGGACCGGATCCCGGTCAAAAATGTATACACGTGGTTCATCAATTTCGAATTAGAGAAAAACATGTTAGCACGCCTTTGTTATGTTAACAAAAAGCCTTGAAAGCATTATTTTCATTGAATTTTCTCTTGTTTGGACGGTACCAACATGTCTAGGGGTGACATGAGTGAATGTTATATATTTCTGTATTCGCTAACCAATTAAGAAACATAATTGACGTGCAAGGGTACTTTTTGAATTCGAATTCATGGGACAGTGTTTTCATTTTTGACATACGGGGAAGCCATATGCATCAGGATATTTAACAAGATGCTTTACAACATAACCTTGAATGAAGACTACACGCGCTCACATTGCACGGAAAGGTAACTTGGCCGTACATCTGTCGTGTTCTAACCACCAGCTTATATCAAAAGGTTTTGTTCCAGTGCTTCTTCTTGTCAAATGACTGTGTTTCAATTTTGTGTAAAAGATTTCTTCAAAAAAGCTTTAAAATTCGACAGAATCTTCTCAGAACAAGGCTGATTCGACACAGCTGATCCTTCGCACAGAAAATTTCGCTTTTTAACTAATTCATACCCGGTTCTCTTTACTTAGATATTTTGGAGAGGAGAACCTACGTGTTCATTAATTAAAACACGTGGGACGTTCGAAACACACTTCAGTTCAGTAAAACTGTGTAAGTCTGTATGAGATGACAGTGACTTTATGGACTGCAGCCGAAACCTATTCACGTCTAAAGAAGTTGATCCACTGATCAGTACAAAAATAAATATATTTATCATTAATGTTTGGCACAATTTGTTCCTGATGAATATCAAATGTTAAAAAACTTATTTCGTGAATAAACACGGTGTACCTATTTTTGTTTCTGTCAAACTCATTGAGATGTGATCCCATCAAAATTACCTGAAACTTTTTTTAAAAAGTTTCGATGGCCTGGAAGTTGTGATGAAGCTGCTCGATGAACAGCAGAATTTATCGATAATAGAGATTGGGGCTTCTATATATTCCCTTTCAATTTCCTCTATTTATTCATCGTTCGTGTTTTTCTTCTAGTCAAAGGTCGAGATAATCTTTCCCCTCAAACTGAACCTGTTACGTCGGACTAAATTATTTCAAAACTTAGTTTTTCCATTTCTAGTGTAAGAGTTAATGCATGTTATAATAATGATCATTTAGTATTCTCATTAAAAAACATAACACAAATTTTTTTCTTCCGATTGCGCAAACTAACAGTGCTACTTTCTCTACACGCCCCTGCCTCACCCCGCCCCATGATCACACGTCAGTGCAGTGACTGGACTCTCTGCCTGTCATACGGTGCAAAAATTAAAGAATCTCGCTACCGAGTTGACGTCAGCCCCTCAGCACCACCGCCGCCCGCCCGTGGATGTGGCGGCGCTGACGAGACGTTCGTCACAGAGCGGTGAGCTCGTCATAAAATGCACGCAAGCGGAAAAATCCCTAAATGGATATCCCAGGTCCCGTCGGTGCATCTCTGGAGAACACTAAAACTGATGCACCTTGCGATGGAGCGTTGTCCAACGCACGCGAACTGTTGCTCCGCGTGAGGGTGCGTGCATGCTCTAACACACGCGAACTGAAACATCATTTAGAGATGCATGCTCCAACACACTCGTAGTGATGCTCCACGTGGTGATGCTCCACGTAGTGATGCGCCACATAGTGATACTTACTCTTACACACACGAACTGATGCTCCACTTGATGATGTGAGCTGTAACACACGCGAACTGTTGCTTCTCTTGATGACGCGTTCTTTAATGTAAAGAAACTGATGCCCCACAGGAGACTGCGCGTGCTGCAACACACAGATTAATGCTCTACGAGATGACGTCGTCCTAATCTCCGCTGACTGAAACCCTACTTGATAATGAGAGATTTAACACACAAACAGTTATGTGGTGGATAACATGTCGATATTTAAATAATAATATTTATTCAAATACTTTTTAGATCAAAATAATATTACTTATTCAAATACTTTTTAGTTCAGTTCAGCCCATGTATTTTCCATGTGTAAATGCCATAGTATTTCTCACTGTAGAATTGCACAGTTCATGCTAACCACGGTTTTTTGCGGATCAAAGGTTTTTTCCGTCGTTCAAAAATGAGTTTGTTTTGGCGTGAAAATTATAAGCTTAGAATGACAACTGAAACATTTTCATTTTATTACGAATTATGGAATTACGCAAACTCAAGCGTTGCTTTACGGTCAAGTGTATGCAATTACGGACTTAAATTGTAATTCTTCCTACTAGGACTCGTCACGTGAGGGCTTACAGCACCTTAATAAATTTAATAATTTAAGAAATCCTTCGGGTGACATTTTTCGCAAAAATATTTTTTCAACATTTCTGCTGGGAAAATCATTCCATTCATTTGAGCTTAGCGTGACGGATTTGTCCTAGTCCTGTGTCATCAAAGCTTCTTCAAAATTTTTACTAAGAGATATTATTTTCACAAATTTTCATAGTATTCTTCACACAACCTTTGTGTAGAACTTCAATTTGATAATTGATCGGATCATCAATCGTGAACTTTACGCGGGCTGCAGAGCGCCTCGCCACGCTGCGTCGGCTTGTCTCTCACGACCCGTTTAACGAGTGAATTTCGGCAGAAAAGTGTTGTCGCCTAGTTTCAGCACCTCATCCCCGAAAAGCTAAGACCCCTTATTATTTGTATCAAGTTTTGACGATCACATAGTTGAGCTATCTAGTAAACTATTATAAATTCGGATGGTGTAGGGCTGGGGCGCTTCGTCTTTTGCACCTTCGGTCTCTGTGCCCAAATATGCTCCAGTGTGAATTTACGTAAATTAGGTTTAGTAATCATCAGACTTACCCATGTATTTACACTCAGTACTTACATAATAAGCCAATTTAATCAGCTTCTATATGTTAATAGCACCTCTGCTATTGGTCTGCTTGATGAGTTTAGAATATTCATTCTAACTTTCGACGTTTTCATTGTTGCTTTCGCCGATGTAGGAGCCAAACAGTTCCCACAAGCGCAAAGTTTCGGAATTGTTCGTATAGAGAGCCAAGGAAGAGAAACCCTTCATTAGTTCTGCCCCTAAGAGCTTTTTTCACGTATCTGCAATAGATAGATAATGTCAGTGTCCACTCTACTCATTAACAACTGAATTTTTGATTGTATGTACACACTGCGCATGTATATTTGGCACAAAGTTAGCGGACATGCTAGACAAGCTAATTTATTGATCTCAAAACTGATACGAATGTGTTTTATCCCCATACAGCTCACTCACTGCTTGCAATCATATATAGCAGAGAATAAACGCACAGTTGGCGACAATCTCGAGCTTGTATCGCACTGGTCATCTCATCACTGGTGAGTGCCTGCGTCGCTCGGCAGGTGTCGTGCCGGGAGCCGTCAGGGCTGTCATACGCCGGCACATCTATTGCCAGTTTACGCGTCTTATTAAAAGCTCCTTTGTGGCGCAGCTGCACTCCCATTCTGCTGCCTCTGTCTGTAGTGGGATTGCTTGGTCGTCGAATTAACCGAAATTTGCGCAAGGGCAGCATTATAGGTTGTTGTATATGAGTGCATCTCAAGTTCGTTCCACTTACTCGTATTTAAAAGCGAAATTTATGTCCAGTAAAAGAAAGCTGCTGTCTAGGTCCGTATTTTTAAAAAAATTACTACTGTCGTATGAGGAAAGGATGACTGTGTTGTAAAAAACATTTGTTATTTGCTCCTTCTGAATAGATTTACATTTTTCTCGATTGTTTTCAAACATTAATTTTATTGAATTGCTAATGTATATCAAAACTCGGGATGCAAACAGAGAGTGATATCAAAGATGATCTTTGGAACTGTATTTCTGAATCAGATCAAAGTAAAAATGAATGCATTGTGTAAAAATAACTCTTTAAATAAAGTAAATAGAAATAAAATAGAAAAGTAAAGCCGTTCACAAATTGCTGGAAGAAGTATTTCATAAAACTACATTCGAACAAAGATTCTTTTTGACATTTTCTGCCGATGTCTGTTAAATATCAGCCTATGTAAGGCTTTCTGCAGAGCACCCAGGCCAGTCGATTAGAAAAAGACAATCTGAGCGCATAAAGAAAACAAGATTGCGGTGCTGGAGCAGACTTAATATTTTCCAGATAATTTTACAGCGGCAGAAACAGTAGAGTTCATCAGATGCACAGCGTGGCGCTGCCAGCCAATCACAGCTCGGTTCGTGTGTGCAGAACGCAACGTGAGGGATGGAAATGAGCTCCCTCTTCGCAAGGCAATGTCTTGAAGAGAAAAGCATCGAGTAAATCAGACTGAAGGGTAAAAATTTAAAGAAAGTATTTCCAGGTCTGCTTGTGCTGCGTCATTTTGTCGCATTTACTACGTAAATTCCTGTAAGCTGAGATCAGTGCTTGAAATGAATTTATCCCAAGGCATTATACATTGCAACATTTTGCTATCTTCAAAATGTAATAAATGTAAGTTAGTGAATTAACATTTGAGAAATTAAAGCACATATCGGTAACAATAAGCTGCTATTATTAAGTTACTGAAAAATATTTAATAACTACTTTTCTCCAAAAATTAAAGAAACAAAAGTACATGAGAAGAGCATCACTTCACTAAAAAACTACCACGCCAATTTCTCACGAAAGTGAAGGATATCACTACACAATTAATCGCAAACGCTAATTTGCTCTTTCAGTTCCATCCGTACTAAGTTTTGAAAGTTCATGGTGATGAATTTATTGCATGAATAACCCGTCGTTATTCAGTCTTTTAATTCAGTCAGTACTAACTTCAATTCACTCAACTCTAACTTCAGTTCAGTCTGGAATAACTTCAGTTCAGTTTGCACGAACGTAAGTTCAGTCTGCACTGACTCACATCTCATATTTGGAAAGTTTCGCAGCGAAACTTTTAATAGATATTCATTTAATGACTACTTCCGGAGAGCTTTTAAGTTACCTACGAGTATAATGCACTAAGCAGAAAGCATGAGTCATTAGAAAACATCTTCATTGCTTACGAAAACTTTTCATTATTTTATGATTAGTATTTTCCTATCCTTAAAATACTTTACTAGTACTGAAAAATGTTGTTTCATCTCTGAAATTTTCGCACCTCCCCCAGAGGACGACTGATAGCATTTCGTTCCCGGACGCTTCGCAACAAATAATGAATACTTAAAAAAATCGTCGTGTACATGTTTGTATGTACGTACGTATGATGTAACCAAGGAACGTAAAACAATGTTGTGCTGTTTCTATTGATCCTAAATAATTTGAAAGATCATTTCCCTATCAACTCAATCCGCGTCGTTCGTTCTTGTTATGGCCCAGCACAACTATAACATTTGGAAATTAATTTTTTTTTCTGTACTTCTTGTCATTTTTCTTTCGCATGAACGAAAGTTAATAGGGATTTCCAACCCTTACGTTCATCTATAAGTTATGTACGTCAGTAAAATTTTTACATGCATTAATAAAACATGTAATGTAATAGACTCATCAAAACCATATATACCATAACACCTTCGTTCTATAAGTTTTTCAAGATCATTTAAATAAAAAATCGCATGTAAGAACGCAAAAAATGTCCATTTTTGTTGTAAAAAAACACTATTACTTCACTGGATAATTGTACCCCGCTGCATTTCATATTTAAATTTTGCAGCATCCGCGCGGTACGAGCCGACACACACAGCCCCGCAGCACACACGCTCTATATTGGTTAAATCAGTGAGACGATCGCAGCGAGACCGGGCCCGCAGGCTTTCAAATTTGGAGTCAAATATCAGGAAGGGCTTCTGATCCGTGCAGTTCGCACTGCATCAACTCACGGCCTGCAAAACTGATGGTGCTGTGATATGCTTCATTAAGAAAGACTACAAGCAAATATTCCTTATAGTCGTAAAATAAATATTTGAATCCAGCGTCACGAAAAAGGCATAAAAATCGCTAAAAAACTATTCCGAAATGGCGAATAAATATTCTGTGTCGAGTGTGTGTTAATGTAAAGTTAGCGAGGGTAATTAAAAAGAAACTTTTCCTGGCGTTTATTGCTTAAATCAAAGAGCCAAACAAGCTCATTTGTTTGTGGTGCGTACAGTAAAAACTGAAATCGCTCCTGAAAGTTAAGAATAACGTCATTTTCTTACATTTAACAAGTTGAATGTACGTACACGGGATGTAGGAGTGAAACTTGTATTGTATTCTCGCAACTGGTTTTAAGTTCCTGGAAAACTTCCATCGTAAATCATTTTCAAAACCGAATGATTCAGGTCATTTTTAGGTAAGAGCGATTTTGCAGTCATTTCAGATATGCACTCAATGTAGGTTCTTCATAAAGAACGAAAAAAATGATCTGGAATAATTACAAATTGGAAATTGTTGAAAATTATGATTAAGCAAATAAGTTTTATTATCGTATCAGGTTTTCCACATGCAAAAGTTATTGTGCCCGAGACTTATGATTTAATCTTATTCCATTATACTTCAGACAACCGAATTCTCATGGACAAAGATAGCCCACAGAGGGAGCACAAACCCGAACTGACAAGTCAGCATTCCCCAAAAAACACCGCACGTCAAACTTTCATTCGAATCCTCTCAAAATGCAAGAGTGTCAAACCCAGCGTCAAAAGCATCCTGTTTTTTCAGAGCGACAACGCCATCTGTCGGAGAGTCTCTCATCCAATCACGTACATTAGACCGCCATAAAGGCTCGGGGTGCACCGCAATGCGAAAACCAAACGAACTTTTTTTGAGCTCTCGAGTTACTCAAATGAATTAGAAGCGAGCCTAAAAAGCTCGCAGGTGCCAAATGCAGGGGATAGGCCCATTATAGGCTCGCCACGCCGTCGTAAAAATCCTCACTGCAGCCCGCCGTGGTAGGGTTCCGTGATGCTGCGCTGGCCGCTCAGTGACGCAGATCTAAAAACAGTATTATTTTTCAAATGATTGGAAGACGGTAAAATTTAAATGAATGAACTAACCTAGCGAAAGAAATTAGCTCCGATCCTCTCTCTTGATCAGTAAAGTATGAGGAGAGTCAATCGTTGCTGGATAAAAGTCCCAAGTATTTTAAGATCTTGTTTTGATGACATTAAATGGAGTACATATTTCTAGCATGGAAGGTTTGTGTATCAGTAAATCATTCTGACGGAAGACATGCATTGCACCATACACACTAGGGAGTCGATGGCCAGTAAACGCCAAAATGTCGCTGACCAGAAGGTAAACATAAACTGGCTTATCTCATAAAGCACGAGGATCCACTTTTTAAAGTAATCGCGTTATTCAGATTTCTTGCAGGTGTTAAGTCAGTATATTAGCGTTGTTAAATATTTGAACTGATCATTTAAATTAATTACTAATAAACTTTTGCATCTTCGAGAACCTAGTAAGGCAGCATCCACGGTGTGAAGTCAACTTCTTGCTTCTGAATCGGAGTATTTCTATGAAAGACGCTCTGAAGTGACAAGTGAAGTTAGTAATTACAGGAGCTCTTTTTCCTTGGAGTGTTGTTTTAAGTAGCTATTATATCCGGCAAACTGAAACTCCTAGGTTAGAAAATTCAATTCTCAGTTTAGCATACTCACTAGTAAGACGGAAAACAGAAGAAAAAATTCGACTAACGTCCTCATATTCAAACTTAAAAAAGTAAAAATGTATATCAACATGATTTTTTTCAACACCTTTTCATCAAAAACATATACTTCAACTTTACCTGTACCAAATACTGAGTCTATTTGACATTGACGATCAACAGACTCAGAACTTCGAAGGAGTGCTTCCTTCAACAGATGCCTCGCTTGCTTTGTCTGGTGGTCTATGTACTTCTACTTCAGTAACCACAAATCTACTCAAAATTTTGGCACGGATAGGTGTAATTTTGTTCGGACACGTGCTAACCTCTATCAATGATAGATTTGTGCACGTAAGTGTTCTCTTAACACTTAGGTGTGACGTTCAACTGACAAAATTCCACTCACATTCGTGCCAGCGCTATTAGTACGTACGGCACTTTTGCTTGTGAGCTTTACTTTGTCAGTGAGAGAAAAGGGAAGAATAACTTATTTCCTGAAACCCTGATATCATTGGTAAAACTCGATGATGAACACAGCACACGGGTGTTTGAGTTAAAAATTCTGAGGGTCGACGTTAGAAAACATAGTTTAAAACGTTGAATTCATCAAGAATAACCAAGACAAAAAAAAATGGAAGCAAATTATACCATAATCTCAAAACGTCAGTTGTTTAACGTTGTATGTACAGTATATCGCTGCACGGTTTCTAAACGGTGCTGTAAGTCTGAAAATTGATATTTTCTCTTTAACTCAAATTTTGTGTCTCCTCTAACAATGTCAAAACGTTTTTATTTCCAGAATACTCTGTTGCAATAAAATTCGTCTCATATCAGGCGCAAACAAGAGGAACATAAAAGCGCTTCACTTCTCGGCCGTATCGCGGGCACTGTATATCAGCTATGGGTCGTTTATAGACGAAAATTGTAGGCCAACGGTCGGCTGCCGACCATAACGCTGCCATGTGACGCATTCAATGAGGCGAGTTCTGATTGGTCAGTTTATGACGAGCGTTTCTTGAACCTGGGCTCTGATTCGCCACTTTATGGGAAACGCAGTGCGAAGAGGTCAACCATAGGAGAGTAAAAAAATTATTCTGAGTACGATTCGCTTAGAAGACGAAAGTAACACCGTTTACAGCAACTGCGGTGTGCATGGATTTGAGCAGTATCTATTAGTTGATGTAAATAATTTCGAAATACTTCAATCAATTGTGTTTTTTTAAACAGCTTAGAGGATTAATAAATTATGATATAGAATATTCAATGAAGTTTGATTGCTGTGAACTTTTAGCTTTGTCAAACAAGTTAGTGTTTATCTCTGGAAAACTGAAATTTATGCATAAGCTCAGGAGACACACCCACATTGAAGTCAACTCTGTACGGTAATGGAAACTTCCAACACTAATTTTCTGTCTGAATTATTGGTTCGGATTAAAATTCCCTACAGTATCAGTCGGATCAAGCAATCAACTGAACTTTGCACGAGCGTCCCTCTTGAGGAAAAATCTCATTTAAAATGGGCGCCGAGAATTTGAAATCCAAGCTTGGAAAATGGATTCCGTCGATTTTGACCTGAAAATATTTCCCATGGCCTGGAGACGATTCCCTGGTGTACAGATTTAACCCTCAAATATTTCAAAAGATGAAGAACTGGCATTTGGTGTGAGAAAATTGCTTTTTTTTTGTAACATAATGGAAACGTTGGGAGTAGAAAAGTCGGGGTGAAATGCAAAAGTTCGAGTACCTGATTTGAGCGAGAAAAACTGTGAAATGTAGTCGAAAATGTCCGAATAATTTCTTTATTTTCGACTGTCAAAGTTAGGCGTTAAAATTTATGGTTTCAGTATCTTCACACTTTATACTCTTTAAATGACCGATAAATGTAAGTTCAAAACAAACTGTTTCCGAATTACAGACGGAATTGGTCTCAAAACTGAATTGAGGTTACTTTATAGTAAAATATTAGTAAGATATTGTAGGTAAGATTGCAAAATCATGGGAGGCGTTTGGCAACAATTGCGAAAATCTTTGAAAAACTGAAGTATATTCAACAAAATGGCATTGTAGCTAACATAATCAAGGCTAAATGATGTATCGCTATGATGACTCTTCATAGAACATCATTCTATTATAAATAAAAGTGCCAAGATACACGTCTTAAATCTCATTATTTATTTAGGAAAGTCATTGAATAAAAA
>JACJUY010000409.1:136490-235260 GCA_014220935.1 Platorchestia sp. MABIK | reverse complement strand
GCTGTTATTGATGTTGTTGCTGCTGTTATTTGCATTGTCACTGCCATTATTTGTGTTGTCGCTTCTGTTATTGGTGTTGTTGCTGCTGTTATTGGGATTGTTGCTGCTGTTATTGGGATTGTTGCTGCTGTTATTGGTGTTGTTGCTGCTGTTATTGGTGTTGTTGCTGCTGTTATTGGTGTTGTTGCTGCTGTTATTGGTGTTGTTGCTACTGTTATTGGTGTTGTTGCTGCTATAATATGTGTTGTCGCAGCTGTTATTTGTGTTGCTGCTGCTGTTATTGGGATTGTCGCTGCTGTTATTTGTGTTGTTGCTGCTGTTATTTGTGTTTTTGCTGCTGGTATTGATGTTGTTGCTGCTGGTATTGTCGAGTCTGCTGTTGTTAGTGGCGTTGATTGTTGCTGTTTTTGTTGATGTTGCTGTTGCTGCTATTGTTATTGTTGCTGTCGCTGTTACTGTTGTTATTGCGGCTGCTGTTGTTTTTATAATTATTGTTACGGTTATTGTCATTGTTAAGGCTGCTGCTGTAATTGTTACGGCTGCTGTTAAGGCTATTGTTGTCATTGCTGCTATTGAAGCGCTTCTGTTGTTGTATTACTGCTATTGTTACGGCTATTGTTGCTGCTATTGTAACAGTTCCTGTTGTTGTTGCCATGTTATTGCTGCTCTCAATAAATTTATTTGTAAGAACACATACAAAAAATGTTAGGCTCGTTTATCTTTCGATTGAGCCTAGAAAAGAAAAAAAGGAGCACCTTGTGCAAGGATTCCGCGTTCCCTTCACTCCATCCGAAATGGTGTTTTCCTCCTTCCTCTCCTTGGAACGCCTTTGTTGCGGTAACTCAGGCATAAGCTCACATCTAATCATGACTTTGACGTGATTTGAATGAATTCTAGAACTGGTAAATTTGGAACTGGTGAGTACTGAATATGTCTTTGAAATTTTTTCATTAATTTTTCAAAAATTATCCTCAAATTATTCTTTAATTTTTAATATTTATTCATAAATTTTTCATAATTGTTCACAAGTTATTCGTCATTTGTGATAATTATTCATTAATTATTCCTTAATTACTCGTAAATATTCCATAAATATTACGTAATTTTCCAACAAATATTCCTAAGTTATTCAATAACTCAGGTCCTGAGGCAACAGCGGTGGAATACATGATAAAAACCAAGGGTTACAACACTGATATTATTACGATAGCTGCTGCTATTATTGCTATTATTTCTGCTGTTATTATTGCTGTTATAGCTGCATTTGCAGTGTTATTTGTACGTATGTTGCTGTTGTTGTTGTAGGTATTGTTTTGACGGGGCTGTTGCTGTAGGCTTTACAGTTGTTTTTGTGCTATTTTTGCTGTTATTGTCTCCGTTTTTTTGGCGCTATTGATTTTACTACTGCTTTTGTTGTTGTTGTTGTTGCTTCTGTTATTGTGATGGCTGTTGCTGTTATTGTTATCGTTGTTGCTGTTATAGCTGATGTTATTGTTACTCCTACTGGTTCTTATTGTCGGATGCAATCGTTATTGATGTAGTTAGAATTGCTTTTTTTACTGTTGGTGGCTCTGCCGTTATTATCGTGTCATTTGCTGATGTTGAGGCCGTTGTTTTTGAATATTTACTCTCACCACTTGAATGACTACTACATTCAAAGACCTTAAATCACTCTCTTCTTAAAATAATATCTATAACTACTTTAAACAACTCCCTTGTCGAAATAAATTAAATACCTACCTTAAATATATACTTCATTAAACTACATGTAATAACTACCTTGAATTACTACACTTTTAAAATGACTTCAATAAATACCATAGATAACTACCCTGTCAGAATAACCTTAATAACTACTTTCAATAACTACTCTCTTAAAGTATCTTGAAAAACTACTTTTAGTAACTACCTACTTAAAGTAACTTCAATAATTGCTTAAAATAACTACCCTCTTGAAATAACTTCAAAAACTACCTTAAATTACTACCCTCTTAAAATCACTTCAATAATTACCATAAAAAACTACCGTCAGAATAACCGACAGTGTGTAGTGTGATGTGTGTTGTGTGTTGTGTGTTGTGCGTTGTGTGTTGTGTGTTGTGTGTTGTGTGTTGTGTGTTGTGTGTTGTGTGTTGTGTGTTGTGTGTTGTGTGTTGTGTGTTGTGTGTTGTGTGTGTTGTGTGAGAGCAAACAGCTGCCGGCAGCTGATGTGTGGGGCAAACATGCGGAAGCTGCTGCAGCTGCTACAGCTGCTACAGCTGCTACAGCTGCTACAGCTCCTACAGCTGCTACAGCTGCTACAGCTGCTACAGATGCTTCAGCTGCTACCGCTGCTACAGCTGCTACAGCTGCTACAGCTGCTACAGCTGCTACAGATGCTACAGCTGCTACAGCTGCTACAGCTGCTACAGCTGCTACAGATGCTACAGCTGCTACAGCTGCTACAGCTGCTACAGCTGCTACAGCTGCTACAGCTGCTACAGCTGCTGTTAAACAGCAAGCGTGGAAGGCAATGAAAAGAGTTTTTCAATCAATAGTTAAATCGATTTTCCAAATTTTCCAAATTTTGTGTCATGGATATTTCTGTTATTAATTGTACTATTTATTTTTAAACCATATAGTCATTAAGTTAGTTCAAATCGGTCTTAGACCGAAAAAAGTCGTTAGAGCATGTGAGGCCAAATTTCGTTTCGTTGAAACAGTAGGGTGAAGTGAAATTTTTTTTTTAATATTCAATTAGCTGTTAAAAAAACTAATTGTTGAACATCAGGAATACGTCACGTGAAATTATAATATCCCAATCTCAAACGAGAATCTTATGTCAAAATTTTAACGTTTGGAAATGTTTTGTAATATCACTTTTTTAAATATTGAAGAAATTCCCTGTTTGGAAACGTTCAGAAATATCTCCTTGTAAAAATGTTGTTGTATTTTCCCATTAAAAAATGGTCAGGAATTTCACATTTGTAAATGATGAGCAATTTCACATTATTGGAAATGTTGATGAAGTTCACCTTTTAGAAATGGTGAGGTATTTTCCCTTTTTGAAAATGTTAAGGAATTTCAGGAATCCGATTTCACGGAGCAACATTTCAGAGCAACCAAATATTTCAGCGTCCATGTTCCCAGGGCGGCGCTAATTTCATCTCACGATAATGAGACCTGCCTAAACCGCCAGAATTTGACGTTAAATTCGATCGCGTCGACCACCGCAGCGGCAAAAAGCGCAGAATTGTCAAGCGTTGTCGAATTAAAGCAAAGCGAAACTCGCCTTTTAAATGGAGCTCATCGTCCGAAAATGCGGTGTACGGAAGCCAAACCCTGTGAACTGCGTTATTTTGAGGCTTTCCTGATTGGGAAATGGTGCTTGGACTCCAATAATCTTGAGAGAGGCGTTATTTTGATGCCTTCTCAACTGGGAGAGGCTGCTTGGACTCTAATAACCTTGTGAAAGTCGTTTTTTTAGTTAATTAAATGTTATTTTACATTTCCTCAATTGAGATGAAAGCCCAGGGCTTGCAACAGCCCTCAAGTGGGCTGTGCGGGTCTGGGTGTGGGCTGTTTGAGTCTTTCTAACGGGGAAGGGAGACTTTGACTTTACGTAGGTCATTTACTTTTAAATTTTTAGTATTTACGCCATTCACTTTTCGATTTTTAGAATCTGCTCTTAACTTTTCGCGCTTAAATGCAGTTTTTGAGAGATGTAGGAAATCCTTTTTAGGAGATAGTAAACTGACTTACACCTCATACCTGGACAACCCCAGTTACATGCGCTAGAGAATCTTCAATTCTTGTTTCGTTTCGAGAATATTTTTACTTACGTTCTTTCCTGATCGCTGAAAGAAAAAATTGATCACAAAATGCAAGAATTCCTTTGGATGTTCCAAGTGTAAAAACGCCCTGAACCCAAAAATTGGGGTGGTAAAATTGGGATTATAAAATTGGGAAACTAAAATTGGGGTAATAAAATTGGGATAATAAAATTGAGGTAGTAAAATTGGGGAAACAAAATTCGGGTAATCAAATTGGGATAATAATATTAGGGTAATAAAATTGGGATAAAAAAATTGGGATAAGAAAATTGAGGTAGTGATATTGGGGAAACAAAATTCGGGTGATCAAGTTGGGATAATAAAATTGGGGTAAAAAAATTGGGGTTATAAAATTAGGACAATTAAATTGGGATAAAAAAATTGAGGTAGTAACATTGGGGAAACAAAATTGGGATAGTAAAATTGGGATAATAAAATTAGGGTAATGAAACTGTGGGGTAATAAAATTGGGGTAAAGAAATTGGGGTAATAAAATTGAGGGTAATACAATGAGGGTAGTTTACACAAGCTTCAACGACTCAATAACAAAAGAAAACAATTTCTTTTATAGATATAGTTATAATGTTTATGAAATCAACTCAACATTACAAGGCGTGTAAAAAGAAGAAAAGTTTTTTATAAGGAACATTATTTATCATTGGTAACCCTTGGTAACCCTTGGTAACCTTTGGTAACATTCATAACCTTTGGTAACATTGGTAACCTTTGGTAGCATTGGTAACCTTTGGTAACCTTGGGTAACCTTTGGTAACATTGGTAACATTTGTTAGTCCAGGGAAGTATTCTGGTACGAGAAGCAAAAATTAAATATTGGATAATTATAAACCTGAAAGTGATTCTTTCATACCAATTCATATGACGAGAATTTTAACCAATGCTAAAAACGTCTTGCTGTTGAAGAATAATTGAATTCAAGTTACATTTCTCGAATAAAGATGTCGCAGCTCAAAAAATTTAGCAGGGAGAAAAATATGTGAGATTAACATCTAAAACTAAAATTAATCAACATTTACTCTACGTTTGGCACATGCAACGTTGAAGGTTAGCTCCTCAATAATAAATTTAACATGCATGAATCGATCTCATTAAAGGCTTTAGCAGAAACATAAACATAGGGATAGGTTGAATTATTTTCTCGAGAAATTGCACTTTACGACGAGGCTGAAATGTTAATGGTTAAGACCAAATACAGCGAAAAAAAAAAAATATCTTCCAGTTCTTTTCCCCTTGCCAGGTTTATGAGCAATGAATCTTCCTGCAAGCGAAAACAGTTCCTTTCAGACGGCGCTTTAAAACACTGAAGTAATTAGTTCTTTAAAAGTCACCGGGTTCAAAAAATGGGATTAGAGAGACATTTTGTTTGCTGCTATTTTTCGGTCCAGAAAAATTTTTCACAGAAAAATGTCCGGCGGAGAAGTGAGGGAGTTGTTTGTGCCTAGTGCTGCCGCGCCGCAGTGAAAAGTGCCACCTTTTTCTCCTTTTCTGGGCGGCAGGAAAATGTGGGGGGTAGTTACCCGGCTGATGAGAGCAGCGTCCGGCGTACTCTGCTCTTCTTTTATGCTGCTCTTCTTTTGTGCTGATCTTCTTTTGCACTGCTTTTTTTACGCGCTTTTTTACGCTGCTCTTCTTCTGCGCTGCTCTTATACTGCGTTACTCTTCTTTTGTGCTGCTCTTATACTGCGTTACTCTTCTTTTGCGCTGCTCTTATTATGCGCTGCTCTTATACTGCGTTACTCTTCTTTTGCGCTGCTCTTATTATGCGCTGCTCTTCTTTTGTGCTGCTCTTATACTGCGTTACTCTTCTTTTGCGCTGCTCTTCTTCTGCGCTGCTCTTCTTTTGCGCTGCTCTTCGCTGCTCGTTTTAAGTGCAGCTTATTTATCATTAAACTGCGATAACCACCTGCATTGGTCATTTTCCATCGATAATTATTAAATAATATGACTCGTCTTTCTTTCACTGTAATTGATTTCCCTCGATAACAATGTAATCTCACTTGTCTTTCTTTTCTGTAATTCTTTTACCCTCGATAACTATTCAGTAAAACGAGTTTCCCTTGAAGTAATTGTTTATCTCTCGACTACCATTCGNACAATACAGTGTGAGGGTGACACAATACAGTGTGAGGGTGACACAATACAGTGTGAGGCTGGCCCAATATGTGTGAGGTTGACACAATACAGTGTGAGGGTGACACAATACAGTGTGAGGGTGACACAATTCAGTGTGAAGGTGACACAATGTGTAATTATCGAAAGAAGAGTGTTTGGAGTGAAGTTCAATTAACACGAAAGAATCGGAGTTTTAAACGTTAGATTGAGACCAGGTTTGCCAAGTTCAGCTTTTAGAAGAATTTTCAAATGTGGTGTTAATGGAAGAAAATTAGAAAATGGAAGCCACTCAGAACAGCGATAATTGCACTCCGTTGTTTATGTGCCTAAGTTTTTGCTTGAAGGAGGTAAATTTGTGGTTTTTGTCACAAAAATACCGACTGACTAGCCCAAATCAGGACTTGATCTAAGAAGTGAAGCTATTTTTAGTAATGAGGGCATGGACGACGCAATGTTTCCATAGAGAAGACATTCTCTCTGCTGTGTCATTACAGCTACCAATGAAGTGATGGCTGTAGGAACACGGATATGAGAAATTTTTAGTAGTTGATTATATACAATAATTTTAGAAATTGAGTGAACTCCAAGATCCATTGATCTAACATCGTGTGATCATTTTCTATGGGGGCGCTCTAAACAAAATTGTATTCTAGTCTCCTTTAATGCCCTGAAGAACTGAAAGAAACAATCACTAACGAATTCAATGTGCTAAAAAAATTATCGTTCTTTATGTCGGATATTGATCATAGATACAAGTCAAGGTTCAGTGAAATGGAGATATTGTTAATTTTTCTATAACCAGAACTAAAGTTAAATTGTGTCGTGTACAATTTATTGTCTGACTTTCCTGCACAACATGTTTCTGACTACCTTAAGTAAAGTAATCGGAGGTACATGTTTTTGAAAATATATTATCAAGAGGTATAGCATTTGTTGAGAAGCTTTCAACGAAGAACATGTTTGAAACAATAAAAATGTTGAAAAAAGTTTTGAATTAAATCATTTTCATTTCTGATTCCGTTTTTCATTGGACTCGTTGTATGCTTAAATCATTCATCATATATTAGAATGATCAGACCAATTCGATGAAAATTTTTTCATTCTGCGCTAGAATAAATAAAATTGTAAATTCAACACCTACCGCTAACAGAAATTCTAAAATGCTCAGGGGTTATGCAACTTTGACTTAAAGTTCCCCCTGGCGTTCATTTCTCTCTTCCCCCTGCGGTGTTAGACTGACCCACATTTCACAGACGTCGTCTGGAACTTCCGTAGCTCTTGGAATAAAAAGATAAGCGATAATGACTTAATGTCAAAGAAGCTTTAAAAATTTAAGAACTCGTGGCTAACGTTGGAAATTGAAGCATTCGCGTTTGTGAAGAGTTAATTTGCGTGTGTGTCTCTCATTGTGCCGTGGAACAGCAACCTGCACCTTCACAAGCGTAGCAAGCGGCCAAAATAGTTGAGCGTGAGGGCGTAGCAGCACCTAAAGAGGGAGGTGTGTGTGCAGTGGCTGTAGCGGAGAACCAGCAACGCAGAAATAGAATTGCGGTTGCAGCGCATGAGTGACGTATCTTCATTACGTCTGCATCGCACATGGTAATGGTCTAGCTACAGATGTAGGTGATGGCTGTGCGGATTTGAGTGAACTAAAAACTGTGTAATTCAGGTTCATTTTAGAAAGTCTTATTTTGTTACAGGAATATCGGATTGTAGAGGGGAACTTACATTGCAGTATTTAAGAAAGTTCATTTTAGAAAGTTCTCTACTGTATGAGGAAAATCTAAATGTAGAGGACTCAAATTGAAATATTTTTGAAATTTCATATAAGAAAATTTTATGTTGTGTTAGAAATATTGGATGGTCAAGAAAGGCTTAGATTGCAGCAGATCTTGAAGTGTGACAGATTTTGAAGTATGACTACAACTTAAGCTGAGACAGTTTTTCAGCTGCTACATGCCGTGTATTCTTGTTAAATTTAGATACAAAATCTTTGCCAGAAAATCTTAGAAATGGTTGTAGATAAAATACAGTCAAGTGGCCTAGTTAATTTATATTAATTGGTAAAAAAACTTGTTGATGAAAAATTAGGCATGAAGTGAAATACACTCTTGAAATCTGCAAAAAAAACTTAGTTTGAACTTGAGAACTTGAGATTTAAAATTTAGACGCAAAGTCTATTGATAAATCGTAGGTAACTCCGAAGTTGCTTGGGAAGAGAGCTTTTGAGCTGAGGGGTAGATAATAAAAATTTGTCTCCACAAATATCGGGGCTCAAAATAATTTATGACTAAAATAACTCAATAAATGACATTTGTAATAGACCGAGTTCCCTCAGAAGCAGGATTACGGAATCAACCAAATCGCAGTGATGACAAGACACAAAACTTGTTAACATTTTCGAAAAATGTTGGCAAAACTGCAAGAATTATCCCATCAATGGTTCAGTTTAAAAAAATAGAGTAAACTTTTAAATGAAGTAAACTAACAGAGGGAAATTTCTTGTTTTTGTAATCCATTTTTGCTTTCAAAACTTTTAGAACATTGACATGATCATTGTGTTATTCATCACAGCATATTTACTAAAGAACTACTAACTAAGCTCCTCGTCATTAAAACATTTTAGTAAATCATCGTTAATTTACAACATACAACAAATCAACTTCACTGAAGACACATTAAGTTTAATTTTGTTTCATCATTTCTCATAAACAAAGACGCTGAGAGACTTCAGCGAACAAAGAATGGCTGTCACATGCAAGCAGGGTAACACGAGTTAATGCCATCGTGTTCGTCATCAAGGATCTATCTTAAAATTCGTCATCGGAAGTAACTTGAGTTATAAACTGTGAAAATTTAGCGCCCTGCAGGCAGTATTTTCTTTAATTTAGATCATTTTTCTTTGTTTTCGATGTCGAAAGAGGGATTGTCCTCGTCCTGATGCAGTACAGTTTCGTTCATGTCTTAAGATGGAGTCTAGCAAAGTTTCCGCTGCTGCAGTTACGGCGTTTGGCTCTGTGTTAGCACTCATGTGAGAGGCAAAAATTTTGTTCGTCGTTATGTTGAACAGACATGAAAATTCCACGCTACAAGTTATCCCAAATAACATCCTGATAAATAGGATAGAAAAACTTCTCCTGAGGCATAGGATAAAAAATGAGAAATAATCCACGATTGGGATGCGGGAGCGAGAAAAAAAAGACTTTTCGCTTTACTCTGGACTCATTTCCCAAAGCTTAAAACGTAATTTCAGTATCGTCGGAATAGAAACAAGGTACTTTGTGTCCCTGCTGATGATTTGAACATTCAGATAGTAACATTAGGAACTGCACATTAACACCTGTAAAACGGTATATCTGCAGCTGTAGCAAATGAACATCTGCTGTAGCCATAACTGCTTATTTACATCAGCCGAAACAAGTTAACATCTACCCAAGAATTAATAGCTGCACATCTGCAACAACAGCAGCAATAAGTGTATTTCTGTAGCAGCAATCGCAACTTCACACTTGCATTCTAGCAAATGCACATCTGCAGTAGTGACAAACGTTCATGCATCTACAGCAGGAGTAACAAGTGAACATCTACAGTAGCAAAAATATCTACGCATCAGCAGCAGCTGCAGCAGCAAGCAGCAGTGGCAACTGCAGAAAAACAGTAATAGTAACAACTGTCTGCAGCAACACCTTGAAGCAGCTGTACAGCCGTCGCAGCTGCACAGCGGCTGAGCAGCAATTGCATCAGCACTAGCACGAAGACGAGAATGACGAAAGTGCGCATCAAATGCTAGATGAATCAAAATGTTGCTACTCCATGCCACTATCGAAACTGCAATATTTTCCTGCAGTGACGTGGAGGTGGTTTGAGAAATGTTTCTTTACCGTTATGGAAATAGCATTGCAGCATAATCAGTATTATGAAAGTAATTGCTGTAAAAAAACGAATTACAGTAGTGGTACTGCAGTAGTTTTATTGCTGTGATAACAGCGTGATAAAAATGCTCGAGCTACAATACGGCAGTATAAAGGCACCATATGACCTTTATTGCTTAATTGCAATTGCATTACTGTAAAATTACAAAAGCATTACAGCTACGTTGCATAATCATCACTGTAGCATTTCAGTAGCATTACAGCACCATAACTGTAGAATTAGACCAGTATTACAATTGTGTTGCATCATCATCATCGCGGTAGCATTTCCTCAGCAGCAGGGCCACTGTAGCAATCTCATTTCTGCTCAATTGACGGGAACAGCTTTGCAGCAATACTCATGCATTGACGGAGTATTACGTCAGCATTACAGTCTTGTTTCAGGAGTAATGCTGCTTTAATGCTGTTGTAAAGCTGCTGTGACGCTGCTGTAAAGCCGCAGTAACGCTCCTTTTCAATGCCCCATTAAAGCAGCATTACAGAAGCATTAAAGCAGCATTGCAGCAGCATTGCAGCAGCAATGCAGCAGCATTGCAGCAGTATTACAGTAGCACGACAGCAGCATTACAGCAGCATTGCAGCAGCATTGCAGCAGCATTACCGCAGCATTACAGCAGCATTACACCAGCATTGCAGCAGCATTACAGCAGCATTACAGCAGCATTAGAGCAGCATTACAGCAGCATTACAGCAGCATTACAGCAGCATTTCAGAAGCATTACAGCAGCATTTCAGAAGCATTACAGCAGCATTACAGCAGCATTACAGCAGCATTACTGCAGCATTACAGTAGCAGGTGCCAAAGAGCGCCCAGTCGACAGCCTGTCAGCGAACGCTCGTGTTGGCTGCTGCGCGATCCCGCCGTGCGGGTGTGGGTGTGGTTGCGGGTGTTGGTGTGTGTGTGGGTGTGGGTGTGAGGAGATATGGGTGTGGAGAAGTGTTGATGTTAAAGGTTGGGAGGGTTGGTGATAGCATTTCTGGGTGCGGGGTTGAGGTTGCGATGAGTGAAAGTTAAGGGCCTGCATGGTGTTTGGGTTTTGCGTAAGGGTAGGGAAAAGCGTGTGTTCAGGGTGCCTGTGTTTGTTTCAGAGAGAGAGGGAATTGCACGCGTAGGAACGGGAGCTTAGTTTCGGGGTAAGGAGAAAAGAATGCATGTTGGGGGAAGTGGTGCAGGAAGGGTTTATGAAGAGCTTGTGCTGGGTGTTGCTGGGGGCGTGGTGAGGAGGCCAGGGTGAAGTGCATCAGTGCGGCTTCATTTTAATTGTGCATATCAGCGCAGAGTCTTAGTACAGTTATTTATGTAAACAAAGATTATTGGGTTAATGCCCAGAATGGCAACAGATAGGCAAGATCACGTCGAGTTAGTGTTTATAGACATTCTTCGAAAACCGCAACAATATCTATTGTTACTAACGGATACTCTCAAGTCTCATCATATTCAGAACACCTTTTCTCTTGGTTAAAGCTGATTATCGTAAATTTGAACGAAAATATTGGAAATGTACTAGCAGCGTAATTTCACAGTTATGGGCCAAGCTTGACTCACATTGTTCTTAAAAAAGCTTCTGCTGTTGTTTTATTTTCATTCATTTAATTATGGCGAGACGCACTCGTCCAGAAACGTCAACATAAAGCGAACGTTACCGAATAACTTTCAACAGAGATGAATGATGGGTGGAGTGCGCATACGTACTGGAACTGAGCATGAACAAATTACGGTGATTGCTTGCTGGAAAGTAATCAAACCCTCAGTTGAAGTCATTAAGAGCGTGAAATTAAATTTAAAAATTGCGATGAAAATTATAGGACTAACGCCAGCACCGACGCTGTAATAGGTAAAAAAGTTCACAGAAATTCCATTGCAAAAGAAACGGGAACAAAATATGGCCTCAAATTGAAAGTGGGTTACGTTAATATTGAATTCAATTATGCCAGCGCGTAATGAGGCATGCTGGAGACAGAAGAGGACGATAGAAAGACGTTGTCATTTGATTACCGAAAATGAGGAGAGAAAGCAATCAAAAATTCTTGGCTCGAAAAGTATAAATTTTTTAGAAGATTAAATCACAAAACCGATGAAAAAATGGTACAAAAAAGGACTATGACATTCGTGAGACGAAGAAAAAATGTAAAAATGCCTCTCATATGATAATTTTTCCAAGAGATTTTAGGATTACCGGAAGCCAAGCGAATATTTTTTTTAACACGCACTATATGTGACATATACAAGAAGAGTATTTACAAATTTCGGCTAAGGAAATATGAAGTATACAGTAGTTCTGTGGTGCAGAGTAGGCCAAGAAATTATTTGACACGAATGAAGAACAGATTCTTGTTGGGGCAGTTGAGTTTGAATATTTTCTGCAATTTTATAAATGAAGCACGAAGTGTTCCAGAGAATTTTTTTTATTGAAGCTTTCCAGAGAATAGATGCTCAGTAAATCATAAACGTCAACTAAAATAATCTTTGCGAAAGTACGGAAAATTTTTGATGCCAAATGTTGCGCGTGTGTTTAATTCAAAGCATTACTTTGAGGCGACACAGCCACCCGTGATTTGTGACTCTCAAACGTCTACTAAAATAATCTTTGAATGATCACGGCAAATTTATCCAGTCAATTGTTGCACATGAGTATAATTCAAAGCATTATTCTGGGACGACACAACCACGCGTGATTTGAGACTCGCGCACCAGGAGCCGGCTGTGGCTTGTCGATGTGACACACCGACAATTTCTCAAAGCTGCCAAACAGTGAATAAATTGAGAGGCAGAATGGTCTTGTCAGGCGATGACGTTTCCTTCAGGTCACAAATAGATGCCCGCTGAGCAGGGAACTGCTTGTCTCGCACCCAACCGGCAGGCGTATTTTTCTAGGGTATTTAATAAATTAAATATCATGGGGTACTTGAACTTTGGAATAAAACTTTTGTGTGTATCCCTAAGTTTTGTTTTAGTAGATGTTTTATTTTTTCAATAAAATAAATATAGGTAGAATAAATAGAAGGTTTTAAATTCTGGAATACAAAATTTTGTGTGTATTCGTTAGTTTTTTCAATAGTGGTTTCTGCTGTTTGCATATTTGAAAATGAAAATGATAGGAAGAAATTTAATTTTTGTTAATAGAGATTGCTGTAGCAGGTAAACGATACAAATACTTTTTAATCAAATTGCTAAACAAGATTGAATGTATAAATAGTAATATTAAGGAATTATCCCCCAAAAAAAAAACACAAGAAAATCTTTCTCGATCTGATGCAGTTATGTATCAGATATCTAATTTGTGCAGTTATACGCAGAAAATCAGCTGGCACACTTTCCCTTAAACATTAAATTACGAGCACAGCCAACAGATGCTATCACAATACAGTGGTGCATCCAATCATTAGAAAGATTAGTCCTGTAAAAGAAACAGAAACGACACACAATATCATATTAATAAAACGATTAATTTGCATCGGAAAAACGTTCCTAGTCTAACTATAATATTTCGCCGCAGCACCTATGATTTTAGCCTGATAAGTATACTGTTTTAGCCTCCCGAGTACACTGATTTTTTCCTCAAACTAAACTGATTTTATCCTCCAAGTATACTGTTTTTGGCCTCCCGAGTACACTGATTTTATCCTCCCAAGTAAACTGATTTTATCCTCCCAAGTACACAGCCATTGACGCAACTGACAACTACTCCCAGGAAAAGTTGGACTAGGATAACACAGTGCCTGACTGGATCACCAAATCCTCAAGAAGTTCATTTGGTGCGGTTACTAGACATCGGATAAACTTTAAGCCTTCACGCAGAGAGTTTTTATCGTCGAATTGCAAGTTAACTGTATTGATAAAGTTAATTGATTGGAAAAGAGAAAATCTTGCAAACAATAGGTAGGAACATTTACTTAAAGGAAGCCGAGAAACTATACTGGTTACAATGTGAATTCTGCTCGTAACCTACTCTCTATGATTATTTGCCATTGAAGTGATGGAATAATTTTTCACTATTTGAGAAAATGAAAAAGATGAATAGAAGGTAAGCAGGCTGACGTGAGTCCTAGGCCGAATATTAGCCAACCTATCAACGATATTAATACAAGCGTGGCTTGTATTGTGTTAGTTGTCGTGTATGTGTACTAAAATGGCAACTACATTATTAACGTTTATTTATCAGATGAATTTCTTACAATTGGCCGATAAAAAAGCTAGTAAATATTCCACTGCAGCCCATAATAGGGAGAAAAAGAAAAAAGTTGATTTTTTTCTTTGACAATAATTATTTTACAACTCGTGGAATTTTTGCCACTGCGTTAGCTTTTTCTTTTACTACTTCTTGCGAGGCCTTATGACACAAAAATTGTAAATAATTTTTACTTACTTATGTTTCAATTTCAGTTCAGTCTCGAAGCATTTTCCTTATAAAACAGTTGCTGCAACGCACAGTTGGCCTGCTATGCTTTTATTAAAGCAAAAGGCCAGAGAAAGTCGACCCTAAATAAGAGCCTCGGTTTTTCCGGATGGAATTCGAGTGCCGCCCGAAGGCGAGGTTCCTTCTGTGTGGGTTCGATTACAGCCACCATCGTAAAAATGCCTTCCAATTCTCATGCTAAGGAGCCACAGACCTCACCAAAGCACACGAGGTCTTTTGCTGGTGGCAGCGCAAGAAAATGCCAGAGGCACGAACTGTGTGTGCGCTGTCTCTGTAGTCCCTCGAAATTGGCTGACCAAATATAGTCAAGGTGAGACCGTTGCGGAAAACATGAAGTGTTAGGAAATCGATGGAACTATGGCCTCAGCCATCCGAGGAATAATTGAATACAGATTTTTGAGCATAGATATATTTTTTAAACACAGCTTCGTGAGAAGCTCAGCTTCCAATCGTTACTTCGTGTCAATTTTCATCCAACTTTCGAGAAAGTAAAATGTTGATTTCGAATTTTCGACCATGCTTTAACACTTTGAAAATTGGTGTGATTTATAGAAATTTCAACATATATGGCTTAGTTTGCAGAATATTATGATTTGAGGACAGTCTGCTCTAAACGTATTTTAGAACCAGAGGTTTTAGGCTTTCATTTCAAAAAGAGAACCTTCTGATACCCACTACTTATGCCAATGAAAGTTTTTCAGGACACCATCAAAACTCAATGTATGGAGGGCCCACTTTTCATGTTACAGGCATCAATAAACATTCAATCAAGCTTTGAAGAAATCGCAGCTTGCTGAAAATTTACTGGAACTTCGACTGTCTGTAATTCTCAATGCCGTTGCAAAAAATTGCATTGCATCAATGGAGAGAATTGATGCTTTGTTGAATTTCCAAAGGGGAAGACCAACGACCGAAACCTGGAATCCTCTTATCCATAATCTTAAGTGGTCGTAAATTCGAACAAGAGCCTCCGGGCAATAGCTTTGCGAACGCGCCAAATGGAGGCGAAGCTGCGGAGGAAAGGATTCTCCTGGCAACTGCAGACAATAAGAACGGAGCGCATGTATGACTAGCATCATATTAGACCAACCACGAATTGGATGTTTTTCTGAGATCACTTTCGGATATTAAATTTTGGGGTGACAGGATTCTTTGCAAAAAGTATTCACTGTTGAAATTTTGGTCCACGTTTTTCCTGTAATCTTGGTATAGTCTCGGTATTCCAATTTTGTTTGAAATATTCCAATGTAAATAAAAAATAAAGAGAGGCCCTTGCACGCAAGTGTTTAAGAGTAAATGTCTGAAGGGTTATTCTGTGTAGGGAAATGAAATTCATTTTTATTATAGTTAGGATCTGCTGGCAATTAAAATGACCAATACGGCTACATCACGTGACTATTTTTTTGTGACGTACTTTGTCTGACGTTTTTAATATTATATCGATATAACTGCCGTTCGCAAAATTTTGTTGGCTGCATTATATAAATTGGAAGAGTTCGAAACATGGTAGATGAAGTAAACTTCAGAAAAGTTCGCTCATTCAGCAACAGTGACACTCAGAGTTATATGTGAAAGTAAACACTTATTTTAAACGGAATCATGCATTCCAATTCTTTTATGTGAAACAGAAAGTACAGAGAGTTGGGAAAAAATGTGGGGAACATTTGACACCAGATAATGTAAATTACGTAATGCATTTCATGGAAATTGGTAATCTATTTCTTAACTCACGAGATTATCCATGCAGAGCTTTATTCCTCCACTACCAGACGCTGTAAACGCACCGAACATGTGCGTTTTCTTGAATTTTTCAGTGAATATCATTGGCTAACTTGTGAAACTTCTCCTGACGTACATTCGAGCATTCGAGCAAATTTTTCTTGGGTAAATAATAGTTCTTTCTGATGCGTTTTGTGTGGTGATAATTTAGTTAGCCTTTCATTTGTTTTCAATCTCTCATACCTAACAATTCTTCATATCCTGATAATCCTCACATTTGACGGTATTCATTTTGTACGCACTATGTGTTGTTCGGCGTAGAAAAGTATACAGAGCAAATTAAATTAATTTAAACCAAATTAAAACGTAAATCAAATTCTGAAAGCGATTTTTGTCGTAGCTGTCACTGAGTAAATCTTTTACAAAAGACATGTATCTATTGCTACAGACGTTAGAGAAGTTAACTGAAGAATTGTAAAGGTGACATTGAAATAAGGGTTTCATCTTTAGTTGCTTGCACGATTCTCACCACTATGTCCTCGCACTTGAAAGTAAGCTAGAATTGCAGCAATTTTTTCTAATTCCAGTCAAGGTTCGAAGGAGATTTGCGCTGATTTTCTTTCATTTGACAAAATTATGTTCTGAATTTTGTTGGGGATAGCTGCTTCGTTTAATTGTAAAAGTAAATTAGGACGCAACACGATGAAATTTCAAGAAACCGGTGTTTCATTTTCAATATACCAGCGTTAGGCTATAGATCTAAAACTCTATATTCATTAAACTTGCTTTTAAAATTACCATAGAATGCAGCAGCCACACATCAGCTTTGTATTTGAACATATTCCAGGAACTCATTCCAGTTTAACAAAAGCGTGTGTTGGCAATTTCAATTGTTTTCTTCATACAATCATTTCTAGGAAACTCGCTTGACATTGCTTCTTAGAAGTCGTGCCTGAGGACTGCGTGGCTTGCTGTCCAACGCCCGCTAGCTCATCATTACCGGAGCGTACAGCTGATCTCCCTGGAGATCCGCATCTGGCGTTACTGTATTAAGGCAGTGAGACAGCCGATTTCTGGACTCCAACAGAGACGTCGTAAGAAGTTAGTTATAATATCCTCTCTGGATTTTCAAGGGTTTTGAACTGAGTACCCCTTCGTCATTGATTTGGTTTATAAACTTACAATTTTTAAGCTTTCAAGTTTATTATTTTTCTGCTTATTATTGAGCCAGCTGTTGAGGTCCTCCTGGAAAATCTTGAGTTTAAACCATGATTATTGCATGGTTTGAGTTATCTATCAGCTAATTTTCCAGCGTTTGAAAGTTGTAGCTGTTACTTCGATTTTCGTATCCGACAGATAAAGTTATTCGCTTTCTTAAGAGCTTTGGTCATAAAAAAAATTACTCTACTCGCAGGATTTGTGTACCCGAGAATCAGCCCCACACAATGTCAGTATTTGCCTTACGGGGCTGTTTCATTTTACTCATCTGAAATTTGAAGGTGCTACTATCTTGAAGGTACATATTTTGTTGATATTCTTTAAAAAGTTAGCCAGTTCAGATGCTATTATTGTATAACAACTTGTATTTTCTTTTTGGAATAACTCATGCCAATGTTTGCATTTATGAATTAGTTTAGTACTGTTAAGCATACATGAAAAACCAGCATCAGGTTCAACATGTTTGGAAAACTAGACGCTCTATCAAACACGTAAGAAATTGCGATTCTGCGCTCACTGCGAAGGAAATAAAAATTGCAGGGTAAATCATGAAGAGAATCACAATATAGACGCAAAAATTCCAAGGAACAATAAATTCAGAGTCAAAATGACCTTTATAATTTTTAAAGACGGAAGGATTTGAGAAATAAGGGTTATTGAATTAGGTGACTGTGGTTGAGGCAAACACATCAGGGAACATGATTCTTCAAGCAATAAATGAATAATAACGGCACAACGCAGATACGAGGGGATAAGTCGACGAAGACATGGTATTTAAAAGTCAGATCGGGTTTATTTGCAATGCGTGCCCCCGCTGGGCGACGTCCCTGCATCGAGATGAAAATCTATTTCTCGAAGTGGCATGATGAGATCTGATTAGAATAAAAATCAAGTGAGGTTTTGCATTTTCCTGGACAGTGTTTTTCACAGACGTCAGTGTAATGTAATGAAATATTTAGCATTGCGGTGGTAAAAAGTACAATTATTCGCTAGGAAGCTAAAGGAAGCTTAGCTAAGCGTTTTGTGTTGGAAGTCACAATTATTTGTTAGGATGCTAAATAAAACTAAGCATGGCAAGATGTGGTGGAAATTGTATATATTTGTTTGAAAGCTGAGTAAAGCATAGCTAGGTGTGATGCCAATCATTATTTCGACAGATCACGAAACAAGAGGTAATTCAATCAAAGTTAGCGAACGTACCCGATTCATGCCTTTTCTCTTGGAGAAACAGTAAATTGTGGGATAAAAATTCCGTAGTGAAAATATGCAGGTGTAAATAACTGTGTGCTATCATAAGGAAGTTTTGTTGAAAACCAGTAGTCGCTATTTTAATTTTTCATACATATTTTTTCCGTTACATATCCCCGACCGCAAAGACTGCTAACAAAATGCATTTCGTCCTAGTGAAAATCAATACCTCTGGTACCAAATTTCAGTCCAATAGTTATTCATGCAATACTCCAGTAATTATTCATGCAATACTTTTTAAACAAAGTTCATCATACAAAAACTGCGCCTTATTTTTGAGACAAAAAAAATCATCCTCAAAAAACACAATACTTCTTGTTTCAGCTTGGATAAATATTTGCACAATAAAGTTAAAAAATGTACTTTTTCCTTTTTTAAATATTCTAATTCATTTCTCAAATTAAAAAAAAATTCACTTCAAATTTCGTGCAACAACAAAAAACACAACTCTGCCAAGTCAAAATATAATCATTCTAAAAACAATGCATGTATTCTGGGGATATTTCACCCCTCAAAACCCACAATGCTTTCAAGACAAATTTGATCACCCAATATCCCAGCGATATTTTTCAAACAAATTTTCGTTCCACTAAAAAAACAAAGAACGCAGCTTCAAAAAACAGTTTTGATGCGAATGTTTGCTTGTTAATGACCTATCGGCTTCAATTAAATCGAGTGAATTTTTTACTCTCCAGCGAAGTTAAGACAAATCTGAGCTTCAACGCAAGCAGGAACGAAATCCACTTTTCAAAGCTAGGAGCTTCTCTTCAGACTCTTTCCATCAAAAAAACCCAAAGGTTTTTAGTAAAAATAACAGAATTCCTGCTCAATAATTAGTCAGAACGCATAAGGAAATCGGATTTCAAATATCTTTTTTATTTCTTCGTTAAGTTTTCATCCATTGAGCTGACTTTCGGATGTATTGATTTCTTGTTTGCAGTTGAGAATAAGTTCTGGCGAAAACCAATAATTTAAATATTTAATTATATAACAAAGAGCCCGAAAATGACCCACTGAAAACAAAATATTCCAAAGAACGACGTGATAAATAAAAATCAGAAAAAAATCTCCACAAATCTCCTTGTATTTAATTCAGCATTTCTCCCTACATTCCTGAAGAGCTTCACAAGATACTCAGCAGCACATGTGTTCAGAATAACAAGATGACATTGATCTCTGGAATCACGACGGTAATCGCACTGTTCCATCACAGAGAATTCCCACAGACGTTGCTGAGAAGTAATCGGGAAGCTCAAGGACGAGAGACTTCACAGGCTTCTCGATGCTCAGTTCAGAGCTAATTAGATTGGCGAGAGAACTGCGCTGTGAGGCCTTGCGTTGTCATGGTAATCGTCACAGCGGCTTCAATGACAAACTCGCTTCTCGATTGTCCTTGTGTTCGAAATTTCAGACTTTCTTGAGTGGAGTAGTCTAGTTTGTTGGAGAGCCGTGTCTTCTAGTGGTTTTATAGAGGAATTTTTCACCGAGAATAAGGTTTTTGAATATATGTACTCACACCCATTTATATATATATATATATTATTTGAATTTTAGACAACAAATACATGTATCATCTATATCAGAGGGGCTTAAGTTGAACATTTTTCAAAATAAGACCCTTTTTCAGAGCAACAAATATTTATTATATTCTTGACTTTTGTGAGAAACAATTTTTAAAATTTATTACCAAATGATACCTATAGTGTTTATACTGATGATCATCAGCTAATTTGTCACACAATCTTAAATTTTTGAAACATCATTCAGTACAAACTCGAATATAATTTTCGACCTCTTTGTATCAACACATTTTGCGTTCTCTGACAATGTATTTTCACTTAAAAGGAATTAAGTCGCAGTGATTTGTGAGAAACTGTTCCTGTTTTTTGGCAAAAAGAAAACGTTGATTCAAGAGCATTGTTTTATCTCGCTAAATGAGCAATTGATTTTGTCCACACAGCACCATACATGGCTTCTTACAAGCCGATGTACGGCCACACTCACACGCACATGTGCACGGACACACCCACACAAATACGCACAACCACACATTGACGCACACGCACAAATACAAAGACACACATTGACAAATGCACAGCTACACACAGCCACACGTACATCGTCACACACTGCCGCACATAGAGGAAGAGGATGAGATGAAAGAGAGTAGGAGCTCAAATAGATTAAGGGACGGATGTAGGGTAATGTGGACATGTATATTCAGCACTGGGCATCGCCCTCTTGTCTCGCGTGCGCAGTAGCTATGAATCAGACACAACAGATGGCAACGCGTTGTAAAATCTGCCAAAATACTTGCTGTGTAGGACAAAAGTTCAGCATTTGCGATGATATGACGACGATGTACTCACTTTTTTGTCTGTAAATGATTGATATCTAACCTCTTGCAGTTATTATGAGCCGCCGCGTTTTTCAGACCGCAGACTTCTGTGACCGCGATTAAACAACATGCGTAAGCGTTGGATACGTTTTTGGAAAACAATAAAGTGAACAGGAACATACATATTACGTCGACGATATGAAGCTTTATTTTGTGGTTCAAGTATCAACATGAAATGCATCAGTTGGTTAAAACAAACTCTCAGCAATTGTGACGAGTTAGTTGAATGAACGTTATGTAATTTTTTAATTGTTTGATAACGAAATCTTTCATGCTCGGTTGACATCGCTCCAATACTTGCTTCATTTCAGGACACGCAACTGTGCTCAAGTGAAAACGATCTTCTAAAGATATTTCCCATTAGACTTTCCTTATTTCAGCTAAGAAGAGCCTTTTCTGACGGAATAGAGGAAAAGCACCATTCCTGTTCTTAATTAGTTTCTAAGGAGTTTATTGTTCTCTCTTTTCTTATTAACGAGGGAGAGGCTCCAAGTTGCAGGTTTAATTGCTCGTCGTTAGAGAGTCTCAGAATACAAAGTGCGCGCGATTAGAGGAGTTAACCTGGAGCAGACATTACCGAAGCCCCAGCTAAACTCGACTTGTTAGGTTAAATCCTAAATGGAAATTTAGAGTTTTCCAAAGAGATTTAATTGATTTATTCTCGTTTATGGATATCGTTGTGAAAGTTCGCTCGCTGTCACCGTCTTTCATTCGAGGATTTATTAAGATTTAGTTGTGTAATTCATTAACGACACCATGGTGGCCACCGAGACAATCGACAAGTAAACGCAAAAATTGGAAATTAATACTTATTACAACTCAGCACTGAACAATCGACTTGAAATGAACAGAAGTTTTGTTATTCATTTCGTGTAGGGCTTCAAGGAAAAAAACATCGAATTTATTTCTGTTTTGAGTGAATAGCTAGATTATTTCTGCCATTTCTATAATTTTACACTAAGGGTAATTTCGAATTCATTATCATGTGCTTAAATGACATTTTCAATTTCAAGAAACTCTGAGATTAAAAATTTAAATTACCTGACAACGCTGAGTCTACGAAATCCTACGCCTTCTCGAACCTGACACTTGAAACTCGCGTCCGAATATTCTGTTTCGAAATACTTGGCCGTCATTAAAGCTCGGATCCCCGAAAATTTGAAGCTAGGAACTCATGACCCATTCTGGTCACTAAATCCGTGCTGCTTCCCAAATCTGGAATTCGAAACTCATGACCAATTCTGCTTTAAAGACTTCATGTTGGAATTTATTAAGGCGACTTCGGGGGTGGCGGCAATATCGGACGGCCGAGGCAGGCCGTCTGTATCCGGGAACTGTCTATTGCTTGCACCACAGATGGTCAGAAGCACTCGCTAAAATTGCGCCGCTACTCTACGGCCTTCTCATGACCATTCAAACATTAGCATTTGAGAGACCTCACAATGAACAGAACCGACTGCTCTTTGCGTTGTCTCTTGCTCCTGATAAAAGTTAAAGCCGCTGAGCACAGAAGGCTCAAGCAAAGAACGGTGCTGTTCAGGCTGTAAAATGGAGCTATGCAGAAATGCTACAGCTGCAAATGGTAACAACTGGGTGCCTCGTGCATAAAAACGGCGGTGTGTAAAGTCGAAAACGTGCTGACGCTGGGCTGTTCAACCAGGCACAGGCAATGTACGGAGAATCGTTACCACCCACAAGGTCCTAGTTAATTCTTTGGGGATTTTAGTTTGCGTTTGTAGGGAATTTTAGCCTGTGTTCGGATGAAATATCGTGGAGGCGTTGAAGGTGGGCGATTTTTTCAAAATTTTATATGTAATTAAATAAGCGCCGTATTTTTGTTCCAGTGAAATCTTGCGAAAAAAATGTAAACAATTTTATTCTCATTTTGGCTTCTAAAAAAGAACTACTCAATGACCAGAAGAGGTGTGAAGCCAATATGTGTGGATATTCACCTCACAGTGCAAAGGTTGAAACGCATGATATTGACACACGGGGTGTACTTATTTCGTGTCAAGTCACATGTTAAATAGGTCGCTTTAGTGCATTTTTTGTTCATTAAAATATTGCTTCACATTCTTCCTTCACGCAAACGCAGTTGGATAAAATGCGAGAACATGTGCTTGAAAAGATAGGCCTAAGTTCATTACCCCTACGTAGCCCTCCACTAACACTGTGCTGCATTAATGACTGTAGTCCTCGGAAATTATATCGCCTCAAACACCATTTCTTTAACATCAATGCTCCATCAACACCAAAACTCTCAGCGCCAGTACCTCATCACCATCAGTGGCATGTACACCAAGTCCAGCGCACTAGAGCACCACAATTCCACGATCATTAAGAAGATAAACTTGAATGTAAATCAAGCCGTCAAATTTTTCAAAAATTTATTTCAAATTTAGGTTCGTAGATGAATTGTAGGCATGAGCCTCTCACTCAGCGCAACATAGATAACTATCGTCATGACACAGAGGAAACTCTTCTATTGAATATGAAATTCCCCTGACTAATTTGCATTAGTGTAAGTCAAGGTTATGTTATTTCATTCTGAGAGATGTGAAAAGGATGAAAATTAAGTTTAATTCTATCGAAGTTACCTGATCGAAGTTAAAATTTGATTTATAATTTCTGTTGTGAAAAAGGAAAAGTATCCGGTAAATATGGTTGGTAGATGAGGAGACGTTCGCGTTATTTTCAGACGAGTTTTATTGCGCTTGTGTTGATTAATTTATGTGATTACTTTCCTAAAAAAACTGTAGAAGAATTTCCGAAAACCATGACTACATTATTCTTTGTAAAATAATCGTTCATGAAAAAATATGAAATCTAATAAAAGTGATTTACCAACGTAGTCATATAATTAGGCCACGTTAAAACTAACATGTCCTTTAAATTCTGCTACAGCAATTAGTGCGTAAAAGATAATGCAAAAGCATGGTTTTCATGTCGTGAGCTTTCTTTTTCAATACTGTATGATTCGTTCAAACGATAATTCTGAAGGAAATTTTTCTGAATTTGCTGTGCCAATGAAAGTTGAAAATGCTGCTATGTTTTCATGAAAGTTATGCTGGTATATTATGTTTTATAATGTGTATTTTGAAAACATGTCATTTATTACGAGCAGAAGGAATTGGAAAACTGCTAAACGATGCGTACATTTTTGTTTCGTTAGCGCTTGTTCGAACTATTGAAGTGTCATCTTGAAATATTAGTATCACTGAAGTCCCCTTCATTTGTATTAAAAAAATAACATTACAAACTTCTGAGACTTATTCTCAAAAATGTTTGCCAAGCATTTTGCTCCATTTTCAGTTCTTCTGGTAATTCAGTTAGCTTATGACAGAACATCACTCAGAAAAAACAACACAAAAAAGAAGCACCGCATTAACTCAAACACTAACCAAGATTCAACAGAACAGATTTACGAACGCATTTTTCTCCCTTCACAGTCGCTTTGCCGGGACTTGGAGAAGGAGAACACGAAGGCCTGGCTGGACATGATGCTGGAGAAGCTGTCGACGCACTCGGCCGAGGGAGAGGAAGGGCTGTCTGGGCGCGACAAGGCCATGAAGGCCCAGGAAAAGAAGAAGCTTGAGGCTATGATCGAACGTCACAACAGCCTCATGGCGCCTACCATGGAGGCTCAGAGTGCGTAGAATGAACCGCCACCGCCACTTCAATGCTCTCAGACCGCTGAACTCGACTGGCTTGCACTACCTAGAATGGGGGAATGTCCCAGAAAAAATTGACATAGGCAGGGTTGTGAGTGGGCGATGAATCATTATGAATTGATTCAATCAGACTTGAGCTTGAGGCAATGATAGTCACTGTTGAAGATGAATACTTGATTATTTGGGGAACGGGGAGTCTGGAATAACAGAAAATGGGTTGCGTGTTCCTTGAATCAAAACTTACCTCAGAGTACATGCAGGGATAATATGGCTTAATGTCATCAGACGGTCAATTATTACTGTATTTCTGAGAGAGACTGTCAATTTCAAATTATTTTAGGATAAGGATGACAAAACTAAAATGGCATGATTGGAAAAAAAGTTGATCGGAGCAGTAAACTTGGAGGCTTTCAAAAAAAACTATCAACCTCTGATCTTGTTAAGGCTTGCTGCCGTGATCCCGTTATATTTCTCTCCATGTAACTAAATTCCTGCACACAAACGCAGGGCCTAATTATTATTGCTGAGCTTTGTTAAAATTCATTTCTGTGTTATTATCGGCTCTGCGGATCCCGAATGCAAATTTTTTCATTCAATTGGGATGCTTTGAGGTAGCCGACACACAGCCAGCTGTGCTCATTGTAGCGAGGGCCTTAAAATCTCACTGTAACTCCAGTGAGCATAAAGGATGTTTATTTCCAATCAAGCCTGATACATATCATCTTGGACATTGGTTTTTCAAATGCCTTATTACTAACTCCAAGACGCAATGACGGTTACCCCCTGGGAAGCGTAATTCCGTGCTCGTATCGTTAGAAATGAACGAAAATACTGAGCAAAAGGAACTTTAATGTGGTGTGCTTACTTTTTGCTTGTGTTTGTACACCATGTTAATTTAACTTTTTCTCAGTATTTTCACACAGCATAATACGAGTATTTAGTTCTCGTTTTATGTTCTCGAAGCCAAGATAGTTTCCCGTAGTTCTGAGGATATGTTTGTTGATAAATACTTCAGCAGTTTTGAAAACGACTTTAAACTGGGGGATGTCATAAGTGAAAAAGCCACTAAGGTCTTAATTTAGAATTGTGACCCTGATCCTCTATCACGATAAAAGTTAGGGAGCTTATGTCCTGACTAGGAACTGCTATAGAAAACGAGAATTGCTTTAGAAAACGAGACAAAGGCCGCAGAGTTACAAAGGCATCTCTTTGGTAAGCTGGTCTCGAGTCTTTGGATCTGAAGAGCATCAAGTGGTGGTGGACAAAGTTTTTATCTCGAAGTGTTTGCTGAAGTTTGTTCGCTGAGCTGAGTCCGAAAGTTTTTATTGAAATCACAGTAAACCTACAACCTCAATTTTCAGTTCCAGTTCTCTCAGTAAAACTCAAGTGAAAACACTGGGCACGTAACGGAAAACGTTGCGTAAAAAATAAAAAATCTAAAATACATTATTCAAACAATTTTCTGAAGTCTCAATGGCTGTTTACTTTGATATTAAACACACAAATGCTTGCGTGAATTCAATTTAAATCGTAGATATTTCCATCCAGCGTAAAACTTCTCCAGAAATGACTGTATACATTCAGTATACTATATACTGATAATGTACTTTATACCTGCCACGTCAAAACGATCACAGAATCTGAGAGATTATGGTTCTCGTTTGGTTTTCGTTATTTTCTACTTGATTTTTTATCCCAATTCTTTTCTCGGGACCGATGTTTTCAAAGAATTTCCTGTTAAAACTTCATTGTTTTTGTTTTTGCTCTCATCTGTTTGTTTTCTACTTGCCCTCTTTCAAAGAGTTTTTCCTTTCTTCCGTTTTTTTTTGACTGATTCTTGAATTCTCGCCCTATGTTTCCTAAACGTTTCAGTGCTCAATGATAAAAACGAACGACCAATAGTTATCATTTACCCTGAAAGCCATTTTTGCAATTCTTCTCTGAAATTCCAGAGTATTGATGTAAATTAATGCAAATGTATTCTAGCCTGAAAGCTGGAAATTGATTCTAACTGCTAACACGCTATACATTTAACAATTCAAAAATTTAGACTTCATTTAAATAAAGTAACCGAATAAAAAATATTAACTTAACACCACTTCTTACGAAAAAATTATTTGACCCCGTTCGTTTTTCTGAAGAGCATCAGCTGTACATAAGCGATTTTGATATTCTTCTCAAAGTTTGTAAAGTTACCTGCTAGATTGTTTAAAACTTAGGTATTTAGCTCTGAGTCAAATGCCCCTCATATCAAATGTGAATACATGGCCCACTTCTATAATTTTTTGTGCTACGTTTTCTGAAATTGTCCAACAAAGATTCGACTCATTGGCTGAACAAAATTTAGTTAGTCGAGATTTAGACGATTTTCCTTCCGCTTTCTGCGACTGTGAGTCTCCTAGGGGCATCACGAGACTGTAGTTGACGGTCTTTCATTGCCCGTAGTTGTTCTTATTAGTTTTAAACATATTTCCATTCAGGAATTCGAAATTTATGTGTGTATAGCATCTAGAATTTATGTCAAAATTTTGTTCTTTAGTTGAAATGTTAGAAACAACCTCTACTGTGGTGTTGTTTGTTATGCGTCAAGTTGTTTCTTTGTGTTCAATGCTGTGGAATTTAAAAGAATTGGGGATTTTTGTTCTTAAGTCTAATTTGGGAATTTTTACTGTAAAATAAGCATCAGCGCTGAAGAAGCTGTAAAAATAGCCTGTTTGACTCACAATTTTCCCTTGAGTGTTTGCACTGCATTCCAATATTCTTGTGATTTTATACACTGAGAATATTTCATTGGCAGCTTCCTCGAACAACTCATCTTTTGAAAGCTCTTCAATTATTGAGCATGAGAAACTATTTCGTCAAACGTGAGGACTTACATTTGATATTCTACATTTTAAAAGCAATTCAAATAGACAGGTTTTCTAAACCAGAGAACCTACCCAGATTTCATTGATTATTATGATAGATATTCATCTCAACATTTGTTTCACGATGCGCAATAATTCTTTTCATTTATATCACATTTCCATATATTTCAGTGTTTTCTCCTCGATTTTGTCCCTGTTTTTTGGTCAGTTTTGAGTGTGAAATGCATTGAAGCCGCCTACGGAGGAAAAACAGCAAGTCCTTCCTCTTTTGATGTCGAATTACGCTTTTGGAAGAGGGCTGTGGTGTACTATGCACGAATGCATGCGTTTTGTCATGTCAATTTAAACATCATTTTACCAGTCAAATCATGGAAAATGCTTTGTTCATTTGAAATTTGTGTCATTTATCAAGATGAAATGTTGCCCATTACGTGTTCATGTTCATTTTAAGTTGGTATTTGTACTTTCACGGTACAGAAATTGCCACATTAATTGTGGGTACATTTCAAGCTCATCGAGTTTCTATTTTCATATCAGGAAAACTATTACTTTTTTGTTCCCGAGTTTTCCGACCAATAACTCCACCTGAAACTCTAGTTTCTCGATGACGATCGTTGATTATTGACTAAACCGTTAGTGAAACAATACAAAACTCTCGCCTGTCACGATTGAGATGCATTATTTGGATGTCATCATGGTGATACTTATAAGAAGAGACTTGAATAGGAAATTTTGGTAAAGCTGTGAAATTATGAAAGTGCTGCTGCGAACATCAAGAGTACACACACCGTCTTAATTACAACACTAACAAAATCATTGCTCTGGCGGCTACGTTAAACGCGTCCGCCTTTGAAGTGCACTAGACGTGCGATGCATGAGTTATTTGAGGATTTGAGCACATTTAAGTTAACTTATACTAGATAATTGTATTAATTGTCCTGGTACTTGAAACTTCGAAACAAACTATGGTTGCATAGACTATATTCTGAAGGGCTTTGCGTCTTTTATTATGCGCTCTTTGTCGCAGCCTGTAATGCAAGAATTGATCTCTAAAGAACTCTGTCATCCTTTCATACACATAGCAACACGCATCAGACGAATCAAAATGAAAAATAGCTTTTTTTACAATGAAATATTTAACATTTTTTAAACACGCGCACAAAGACTTCACACTTTAACTCGCATCCATGCTTCCAATATGCACACTGATCTCGATCGCAAGCACTAACGATATTCCGAGCACCGCAGCTTTGTGATGAAGCCTCGGTCCGAGCTCGGATGTGTTGCCATGCAGGTAAGGTGGCCCATTACTCCGAGTGCTACGCCTTCGGTGACGACATCCATCCCATCATGAAGGTGCTCAATGAGCAGAAGCATCTCTCTTGCAAGGAGATCCATCCCCACACCATGGAAATGGTCGAGGACCAGATTGACAAGCAGGAAAAGGTGAGTCTCCTCGTACTTGAGTGGAAGACGTTTTTACGTATGGCTTATTTGAGAGTTTTGCAAGTTTTTTGAACTGATTTTGAATTGCTTTTGGAAATTTGCTACACATTTTGTTGTTGTTGTTGTAGTAGTGGTTTTCATTGCATTTGAGTTGCTTTTTTAAATTCATTCATTGCTTAACTTGTTTATCCATTTCCGCAATTTCACAGTATCGTACTCTAAAAAAATCTGTGAAGCATTTTTGCTTGTAATTACTCTTATATGCTTCCTTGCGTCTTGATTGTTTTCAAAAACCAAGACTCGGTATATCAAACCCGTGAATGATCAAGTGAATGGCCATTTTATGATAAAATTACGCTTTCACTTAAGCGAGAGAAGCTCTCAAAGCGATTAAATATTAACATTTTCTTCTGTAATTACTTACAATCCGAGTTCATCTAGATATGTTTCGAGCTGAGCCTCTCAAATTCCAAGAACCAAAGAGGATTTTCAAATTATTAACGAAAAATTCAATTTTCTCATTCAACGTAGTTGAAGTTGAATGTTATCGATCACATCATATTTCCACAATTACAATATTCCTGCTCGAAACCATTTGGATTTCAATGAGATTTGTTCATCACCACTCAGAAAATGAAATTCAATATAATGCAGCTTAATTTTAAAGTTTAAGACCTGTTTATACAGCTGAAAAAAAAAACAAAGTAAAAGTGAGTGCAATATCACCGTAAAGCGAGTACTTCCACAACGTGCACAGATACCTGTCTCAAACGTAGAAATTAAATCGAAAGAACATTCTGTGGTGTTTTTAATTGCTTCCCAATGTAGCGAGTTAGATGTCGGATGAATTTCGTCACGATTGAGACGAATCATTTTGATGTTATCCCGGTGATACTTTGAAAAACATCCTTGAATTTGAATGGTAATGAATGGTATGAATGGTATGGTTGCTGGGTAACTCTGGGAGACGTGTGCAAACAATGAAAAAATATTTGCTCACTTGCATATATATTACTCCATTAGCGCACAAACGTGCAGCGTACGGTTTATGCTAAAAAGAAATAACACAATGAAGAATGAAGAAACCGCGACGCTCTACTGAACGTACGCGCTACACACCATCACGTAACAAAAAATTACAGAGTATAACCCTTGACGCTCTACTGAACGCAGGTGTTGCACACCATCACATCACAGAGAATTACAGAAAGTAACCGTGACGCTCTACTGGACGCAGGTGCTGCGCACCATCGCCTGACAACGAATTACAGAAAGTAACCGTGACGCTCTACTGAACACAGGTGCTGCGCACCATCGAGAATCAGGCGCCCATCTACAACGAGCTGATGAAGCGAGGAGCTAAACTCAAGTCCAACCCCAACGCTCCTTCTTTCCTCGAGAAGGAGATAAGCAGGCTCGAGACCGAGTGGAAGGAGACCAACGAGAAGGCCAAGATCAGGCTCGACATGCTCAATGGTAAACCTGAAAATTATTTGCGAAAACAACTGGAGATGCCAAATGTCAACAAGTTAATATTTTTTGTTTTGTTCCGGTCCTTAACTGTTGGTATTTGCGTTTATTAAATTTCATTTTTGATTACAAACTACATGATTCCTGATTCCTAATGCTCGTACATTGCTTATTCATGAACTGTGGCTATTTCTACCATACTAAAAAGGGATGAAATCTATTCGGTAACTGCAGTTTTCGTCATTTGAACTAAGTATTGCGTCATTCAAGAATACATTTTTCGAATCTGTTAGTGCGAATACGTTGCTGAAATTTTATAAATTTAGCTTATTGTGCACCAAAACTCCTAATTGATATGTATCTTAGCACATCGTTAGTCGTAAACAAGAATTTGGTGCTTAAAAAGAATTGAAATTGGTTCCCTGTCTAAATGCAATCTGAAGTTTACCATATATGCATAATGCCTGCAAATTTTCATCCTCCGTATTGACTCGCATCTTACTACTAAAGCTGCTTTTTTACCTTTTCAGACATCTACAAAGACTGGGATACCTACGAAAATCAGCGAGTTTCGATCCTACAGCCGTTGGAGCAGCTGGAAGAGCAATTCAAGTCATACAAGAAGGTATTTGACCCGAAGAAGGGCGCAGAGTGGCTTGACCGCAAGAAGAAGAAGGCCGAGACACTCGCCAGCACAGTCAAAGAACACTACACAACCATCAAGAAATCGTTCGGCAATATCGTTGCCTTGGCTGGCGAAGACAAGCGAGAATTCATGGAAAAAGAAGTCGTCGAAATCGACGAGCGCTCGGTTATCGTCCAGAAGGTCGGTATTTAAGGCAAATTGCCAGTCTAATTCGTGTTGAATTAAAATCCTTGAAAGATTTAATCGTGAATTTTACGTGTGACCATTTTGGAATTTATCTCTGATCGTAATGTCATGTTTATAAAAAAATGATAAAAAGAGACGCACACGTACAGTGTGCATTATCAACTTTTCCAGCGAAATTCTGCGTTTCTGTAAATCTTCCACCAAATGATCTTAATGCCGATTGAGCCACAATTTATAGGTTGAGACTTGAACGAAGCACTTTGAATTGCGTTAGCAGTTTTTCCGAGGTAATTTACGTTTCAAACGTACATTTATGATCAGGTTCAATCAACATCGAAAGATAAATTTTTCGTTCAGTCATCATTCACACTGTCATTATTCACATTTCTAAGATTAAAACTTAATATGGTTGAGCGCATTTTGCATTTATTGCTTTAACAAGCTTTATTGAGCAATCGAAACTTCGTTCATTCATGCTTGATCTCACGAATGACCATCTTCTCAAGCTACGAGATTGCACTTAAGAATAGCTTCACTGAGTCCAATAACTGCACTCATGAATGGCTCCATTGATTCCAATGAGCAAATTCAATGAAGAAATTTCGCGAATTCAGAGTACCCGATTTGATTAGCCAACTATTGTGCCTCTGTGTTTCAATAGTTCCATTAATACCAGCACGCATTTTTAAAGAAGAAATTTCGCGAATTCGGAAGACACGATTTGATTAACAAAAAATTGTGTCTGTGTGTTTCACAGATCGAAAAGATCTTGCACGAGCTGAGTGACTTCAACGACCGCCTCAACAAGCTGGTGGAGAAGATGGCAGAGCTGCATGCCTGGATGGTGCCGGCCACCGAGAAGCTAGAGTTTATCACAACGTCGCAGGAACTCACCCCTGAAGACCGTGTCAAAGAGATTTTTGATCTGCAGGCCCAGGTATTGGGCGAGTTCAAATGTTAACTATATACGTTTGCAATTGCTGGTTTTAGCTAAAATAAAAAGTACGTTTGTTACATTTGTGCTCTCAACACGGTAATCTCAATTTTAATGGCTGTTTTTTGGGCATGGCGAAATAAGCGCTGTTGAACGAACAGTGTATACAGTTAACTCAAGGATGTACTTGAGAGCTTTACAATTAGATAAGATCGTCTATTCTTGGGTCGACTGATTCAGCAACAATTTGGAGTATTTGTGTCATGTTGGGGGCTTCAAGAAAAATAAACCACTCGCACATTTAGAGCCTCATGTACGGAGAATTGTTCAGGCCAAGACAGGGATTTCTTGTCTCGGAAGTCTTGTCGCAAGTCAGTCTGACCTGAACGCGTCTGCACTTTCTACACGGTCGTCTTGTCATCGAAAGGAAACCGTGAATACTTTTTGACTGTTCAAGAATAGTTGAAAATTTTCAGACTTTTTCAATTTGATTCAGATATCAAATTTTTCTCGTATTTCCCAACATTTCTCAAATACTCATACATTCAAAAGTTCAGGAAATATTGAAGTTTTGTTTATCGTTATCATGTTTTATTATATTTCCCACGTCATATTAAAAAAAAATCCGACATGAAAAAGTCGTAGTATTTTAACCAACTTTTCCTCGAAGAACACATTCCATAATAAGCTCAAGTAATTTTCATTTATAAAAATTTCTCAAAAGTCTTAAAAACTTTCACGCTATGGACATTTTGGCACTGTAATAATTAATAATAATAAAACACTGTAATATTTTCGACCAGGTGAACGAGAGGCTGCCGCTGCTGGAGCCGCTGGAGGCTGAGGCGCATGCGCTCCTGGACGGTGAGTTGCGCTGCATTTGGAAGCCATGGACATTTCTCATCATTTCCGCATATGGAAAAAATGACTTGTGGCTTCACGAGGCTTTCAGTTAAATGAGTCAAGATTAATTCTATTAGTGAGCATTTATTTTCTTCATTTCAGTGAGTAACAGATCACCTATGTCTCTGTACTGCATTTAGTTCTATGCGCAACCTGAGATCAATTGCGTTGCTATTATTTTTTATGGTTTAGTGCGTGTGAGAAATTTGTTAATGCATTCACAGTAAGAAAATTGAATTATTATGCATTAGAATATTTGTCCAAATAAACAAGCGCATGAATTCGAGAATCACGAATTAATGTTGTTACGCTGGTGAACTTCCTGTGTTTGTCTAAGCATTAATAAATTATTTAATTAAAAAATAATTCCTAGAATAAAGGCAAAAGAATAAAAATATTGCTGAAAATTATGAATGACATTAGAGCATATTATAAAATTCACGCTGAACAAAATCTGTTTCTTTAATTTTTATCAGCTGAATTGGTTCAAAGTAAAAATATTTTAAGAGCTAAAATGAAGGAGCTGCAAATCAACTTGAGTTGATGAATTTGGGTCGGAGATGTTTGAATCTAAAAACTGAATTTCTTGCTCGTTTTCTTCAATATTTCATTCATTCCTTTCTCATTCAAAAGATGACCCCGATTTGATTGAATTATACCGATTTCAATTCAAAAAATGATCGTAAATGAAATGCAACTGATATTTTGTGTTAAACTTCTGGTTGCTTCGCGTTATAAACTTATCAGTTACTCATCTGTTGGATGAGACTTGACTTTGCAGCATTATATCGGTTTTAATTCAAACAAACACCCAAGAATAAAACTTTACTGATGTTTTGCAGTGTATCTTAGCAAGTTCCACCTAATCAGCTCTCATTACGGGATTCTCTGAATGTTAATTACTGAGATACGAATTGCTTTCAGCCATTCCAAGCGTCCTCTTCTCTGGCGGAGCTCAAGTTCCTATTTTATTCGACGAGTTGCCAGTTAATTTGTCACAGGAGTTCTCCAGAGGCAATGAACCTCCGACTTTTTCTCACTAACGGTAGTGAAACGAGTTCGCTTGCGTCAATCAGGCTCATGTTTGACGTTGGTATTGTCAAATAAGTGCTTCGAAGCTTTGATCTGCTCTCGAATTTTTCCAAGTCATAGTATAATTGTGTTTTTCTAATTTCAAGCTGCTGAAAATAAGTAATTTGTTGAGGTTAAACAGATATTTGAATGCTAAACATAAGTTCGTGGAAGGTTTTCGAGTTTTCCAAAGCAGTTGTCTCGAAAATGTAATGTGAAAATAAGATCATGTACATGAGGGTTCAATTTTTATAGCAAAATTTGATTCGGTTGCATTTCAACGTCAACTAGTATGACATCTAAGTGAAGTGAGCTAAAAAAATCATTTCCTACAACGAAACTCTTCAAATCAAGAAAAGTTTTTTTTTAATTTCAATGCAGTATGGCAAACATTGAGCTTTTTGAAGATGTGCAGAAAACCAACTGCTCCAAATTCCAAGCACTTTTCTGGAGAATTCCGATGCATTATCAATCCAAGGTGACAATTGCCAATTAACTCTACAGAGCTCAAATAATCATAAGTGGGAATAAATTTTATTTTTTAGAACTATCAATGTAACAGGTGGGCCGACAAATTGGAGATAAAGCATTTTATTTATACATTATGACGCTAGGCACAATATGTTGGTGTGAAGACACAGCTAGTCATCTATGCACCCAATAACAGGGTAAATTTAAAAATTCAAACAGACAGATCAATACCGAAGTATCAAATTTCGTCGTATCATTTCAATTTAAACATAATTTCACATTTTTATTGTGTTATTAATTGAATGATGTAATTATAAGAAAGTGATCCGGAATTTAAAATTTACCTACTTACAAATGAATCATGATTTCCATAAAAAATCTCATGTTCTGTTTGGAGAGCAAGAGTGCAATCACTATTATGAGGATTTTATATATTCATGCAGCGTAAGATCATTTTAATGCTTCTTGTATTAAATTTTATCTAATGCACTTCTTTTCTTTTTCCCAACAGCGAAAGGTAAGTTTCACAAGCGGAAAATGATTCTGTCTTGCCTTGCTGAGGCCATTTCAGCCGCGAAATTATTTGCGAGGCTGCTTTCAAATTTACCTTGCATTGGTTATGCAACGGGTGGCAACTTCCCGATACCTAATGCTTGCTTCTCTACCCTTTGAAAATAAATTAATTACAATAGTATTTTAGTGTATCTTACAAATGTCTTAATCTTCATCGAATTTCAACCACTGAGAATAAAAGATATAAAAGGAAAAATCAGTGTGCTTCATGTGATAATTCAAAGCCAATCTAGAAGTTATTTTTTGTCTTGTTACCATAAATCTGTGCTCATGCGATGAAAAAGGCTTTTTGGAATGATTTAACCTTATGCTTAAAGATGCTTGATATAAATGAAGCTGAAATTATTTCTATAAAATAACCTCAAAGGATCATCAACAGTGTTGCATGCACGTGCATTGCTATCCCTAATTTAGTGACATATTTTTGATAACAGCATAATTTCTTTTGTTTAGTGATGCTTTTCGAGTGCCTGCGAAGCGCGGTGTTGCTATTGTTGATATTCGCACCCATTTGTCTTGTTCTTGCTTGGACAATGCAGTCCGTTGCCTTTACCACTAGATTTTCCATGTTTCAAGTGCATCGTTTTTTTTTTGTGAAACATTCACTTTGAATTTGTCCTATTTTTGAGAGCTGGGTACTTTTTTTCCAGCGATGAATTTTCTGATGCCTGCTGTTATATTTTTGGATGATACATTTTGTGTTTTCCATTCCCTTTTTGTCTCGGTTGCCACCTTTGTCACTTCATTATCGGCGGCGGCTTGCTGCCCATCAGCTGCGGAAGGTGAGCATTGAGAGGTGACTTCATAGCGACTCAGGGCTGACATCTGCCTTCCACTCCACTGCCAGCCTAGCCTTTCTTTTGCGTAACTCGAAGATCGTGAATTAAGTTGTGGCGCTCAGAAAATTGCTTCTGCACGACAGAATAATAATGCAAAACTTAAGACGCCGGTATTAACTAATTTTTTTGAGCCCCATAACTACTCAAAGTTGCTTTGTTGTCAAATCAAATTCCTATGTTGATAAATTAATGATACATGTTTAGATTAAATTTTCATGTTTTTGTATGCTATTTCCTCCCGAGTTGTTTAACATTCGAGACAAAGTAACTTTCATTATTTTTGTCTGCTTTGCTTCGGTCATGCATTAATGTTAAACTTTTGGTACTACACAATTTATTATGTTACTGAATATTTTCAAGAAGCAATTTCTGATCATTTTTAAATTCTCATGGAACCTTGTAAGATTCTCTTCAGATTCACTTTTTTTAATTGTGCGACTCTGGGGCTTTTTCATTTTCACTACACTGTATTCATTTCTTTATTTTACGTTCAGTTATATTCTGTTTTATAGGTTTCCGATCATCAGAAGTATTTAATTTTTAAACTGAATGACCGTTTGTGAGGTTTTTCATTTATTTTTTTGCGGTTAATTTCCTCGATCATTCAATCTGAATGATGCTCTTGTTAAAAGTCACCGAGGGATCTTAAATTGCCATTCATTTTGTTACTTTTAAGACAAGGTCACTGGAAGAACTAACTGCTTCTCCGGATCACAATTTTTTTTGCAATTTTCTTCAGCTACACGCAAATTAAAAATTACCAAACTCTTAATAGTCATTAAGTAAAAAATCATTTGGGTCAATCAGAAATTTATTCAGTTTTCCAGTTTAAAGAAACTTAAACTTTTTTTGGAATAATACAATTTTTTCTAATACCCTATGTTTCAGAAACAGCTAAAGCGCTTTTCTATAATATGCTCTATTGTAACTTTGATCGAATATTTTTAAGCCTCTTTAATTTTACGTCACCCTCTGCAAACGCGCGTTCATACAACATTCCGGGATATTATATTTGACACAGTGTTCCGCGCTTCAAAAAATAAACTCTTTAGTTTTAGTGGTGAACACTTTTTTCCTATCTTCTAATAACGTACCATTTATGATTTTTACTGGTATTTTGTGTGAAAACTGTGGAATAATCATCAAGGCACAGGTTTCAAGTATATATTAATCTCATAAACTCGAAAGGTTTTCAAATCTTGATATTTTATGTGAGCAGACTTTACCAGCATGCTGGCTTTCGATTTAAAATAAATGAACATTTCTCACTGTTGATTCTCTTGGCAAGAAAGGGCTTGTGTCAAAATGGCTAAAATTCATGTGCTATTTTATCACGAAAATTACTGACCCACATGAGACCTATCATTATTCATGGTTCCATTATATCATTTGTACATACCCATTTTGTGATGCATGTAATTTTATTTGGAATGAAAACGTCAAAACTTAAATTCAAAGTCCAATTTTTTGACCATAGTTAAAAGTAAATCCCATATCATATGCTCAATTTTTTCTTCAAATATTTTGAATTTTTTTCATAGGAGAGAATGCATATGAATTTTGCATATTTCATGATAATGCATCGAGATTTTCGGTGTATTTTTGATAAAACGAGTGTGAGTTTTTTGGACATTTACCTTGCTGATTTTTTAACTAATGCTTTGTTTTTGTATCCATTTTTGTCGTCTAACGAACGCCTGCTTACTGCGTTGCTGCCACCACACGCGTGCTCTCGCAGGAGAAGGTGAGTCCATTCTGGCCGAATCCAAGACTTGATTTTCTTGATGATTCTCGAGCTGAGTGTAAAAGATTACGTTCCTAAAATTAACTGAGTTTGTATTGAAATCAAACCCACGGAGTAGGTTATACAAATGCAAGCACAAATACACACACGCCTTCTGATATATGTACACGTATGCAGATGTATACGCATGTAAGAGTGTACAACTATGAGAATAAAAGTATAATATAGTAGCATGTGGATGCTTTCAATGATGGGTTAAACCTTTTTTTCATTGCAGAGTTTCAAAACATGTTTTTTCATAGCAATCAAACTATTGGGATCCTGTATATAATTCTTCGTTTTTCTAACATCTATATTTTCAAAATGATACTACTACCAAGAACATTATCCTCCAGATTAAGTGTTGTAATATAACTATATACTGTATCTATTGACAGCTCAGGAGTGCATTACTAGTAAAAGACATTGTGCTTATCGCCAAGCCATCGTTTTAAGTTAAACATGAATTTCAAACTTATAACGAATGCCTATAATGCCCCCTAAATGATGTTTAGGGGGCCTTTCTGTGTGAATCTTGAAGCATCAAGGACATCAATGATACACATTGTTCAGTAATATTTTTACTAAACGCGGCGCTCTGCTCACAGACAGTGTGAGAATTTAAAGAATAAAATATTCTAACTGAAATGTTTAAGTTTTTAAAGAATTTAGAACCCGCCCTAATTGCTACGTAGGAACCCCTAATGCATTGAGCGTCTTAACTTCTACAGGTTCAAGACACGGTTGACAGCACTCCTTTGCCGCCTCATTGATTGTTATTTGGGCGCCTCATTGATTGTTACTTGGGCGCTTCATTGATTGTTATTTGGGCGCCTAATTGATTGTTATTTGGGCACCTCGTTGATTGTTATTAGGGCGCATCGTTGATTGCTATTTGGGCGCCTCATTGATTGTTATTTGGGCACCTCAATGATTGTTATTTGGGCGTATCGTTGATTGTTATTAGGGCGCATCGTTGATTGCTATTTGGGCGCCTCATTGATTGTTATTTGGGCACGTCATTGATTGCTATTTTGGCGCCCCATTGATTATTTTCAATGAAAAATTTTTACCATTTGGTTTTCAGTCATGAGAATCTCTTTCAAGTTATATTTGGACCTGTCAGTGACTGACAAATCCATTCTAAGTTACCCCTCCCCAACATAACCCCCCTTCAACATGCTGCGGGTTTTTTATTCGTGTCAGAGTTTCAACATTGATTTCCTTTGAGCAAGAAAAGCCAGAACAATTCTAATGAAAACAATTTAATGAAAACATTCCATGCCATTGATGACATGCGACAGCTAAAGTTTTTTGAAGGACGTGAATACAATCCCGCATTTATTGCACAAACATTGTAGTTCTAATCTAACGAATAACTTCTGAATTTTAATTTTATCGTGTTAAATTTTCACTCAAATAACTCAGGACAAGCTCGACGGCGGAGTTTTTAACCATCGTATTTTATTGTCAACAATTTAAAAATTTTCATGTGATCCGTGCTTCTCTACGATCAGTCGTACATCATGAGCCTGATCTGAGTTCAGTGCTCTATAACCGCAGTAATTCCAGCATTTGTGCTCCAGACAAGTCGCATGTTATTGTACAGTGATAATTGGCTGGTTCTTTAATCAGGGGAGATTTGTATTCATGAAGCAATATTTTAGTGTGGGTGGCGGGTGTTGTTGTAACTGACAGACTCACCACATGTGGGTGGCGGGTTTTGTGGTAACTGACAGGCTCACCACAGTGTGGGTGGCGGGTGTTGTGGTAGCTGACAGACTCACCACAGTGTGGGTGGCGGGTTTTGTAGTAACTGACAGGCTTGCCACAGTGTGGGTGGCGGGTGTTGTACTTAATTGGTTTCCAGCAGAATCCCAGTCTGTGAGACAATTGAAGATAAAAGTTTCGATGTATTACTACATCAACGATCGATTCTTTAATGCCGTCCATATTCTCAAATATTGTCTCAGACTTTTAAAAGCAGACAGTTAGTTGTATTCCTTAATGCAGTGCAGCGTGATACTTAAACTTCACAATAGCACGTACTTCTAATCTGCCCACTGTGTAGTGCAAGTAATCACACAGAGTTGAGCTATGGAATTGTGTGTGAAATGAATTTAATAGCATTTTTCTTCTAAGCTATTCAAATAATACGGACGATATCACTAAAGCTGGTAAAATTTCGTTTTTAGCGCTGTTTAACGTACGAAACATAGAATTATTACCTTTTGACTTTGCTGCTATTCATGTTATGTATTCGATATCTATCGAACTGACAGCATTTAATAAGTGCGGTCTATGTAAAGTGTAAGATTCCAATTTAAGTTTTAGCTTTTCACTCACGTGTTGTCTATGTAATGAGTACGATGGCAATGGTAGAAATAACACTTTACTTCGAAGTTGCTCATGTGACGGATGAGACTTCAATTAAACTAATACCATTTTGCTTTGCTGTGCCACCAGAGGACTCAGAAGTCCAGCAGAGCGAGACAGCCAGGCGTCACATGGAGGAGTTTGAGGTCATCAAAGAAACCATCAATACAATGCACGAAAAGATCGAAATCGAGGCCGGTTCCATCACTCAGGCAAGTCTGTGGAAGCAGAGCTGGTATCGACTTCAGATGCATGAATTATACCAGTCATTGTGTCCTTGTCCGTGCTGCCTTCTGGTGCATGACGATTTTGACACGAAACTTGACCACGTTTTTGTTTAATTTAACACGTTGTTTGAGTGGAGTTTGAAGTACAGAATAACAGAAATTCCTATTCGGCAGCAGTGCGAGCAATTATGATTAAAATTTTACTGCTGAGGGATTTGAAATCAGTATTAGAAAATATGAGCTCATTCAGAGGACTATTTGCTGACAAGTGTCAGTTACGTAAATCGGAGAGAAATAATGATGGATATCATGCTCCAAATTTTAGCTCACTTGAAAGATTTATTGACCCACTCATGTTCATTGCTTTTGGTTAGGCATGCGAATAAATTCAATACCTGACACGCAGCAGCATTAACAAGGTGGGCGAAATATGCTCTAAGGCTTTTATAACAACCTATAGGTAGAAAATGAAATTCTAAGGCAACACGTGGAAAATAGCCATTGCTATTCTGCTCATATAAAATTGAATTTCGTTTGTGTGAAATTAACTTGGAAATAGTATAGTTATATTTATGGATAATATGGCACGCTCTTTCGAAAGAAATGAAAAAACAATGTAAGCTTAACTTTACCCTAAGTTCTTAAATTAAAGCTGGAGAGTCCAGTCGTTTGGTTGTTCAGTAGTACAGAACACGCCCAAAAAAACACAGCCAGCGCTCTATGACGAGAACTGTGAACTACCTCACCCGGCTACACACTTCGGAGCAACAAGACGCTACACAGCGGCTGTAAATCCCTGAGGCCGCTTGTGGCATTGTTGGTCCTCTTTTATTCCATCGTATTAGCATGCCTACGAACTTTACCTCTCAGAACGTTATTAATTGTAGTAAGTATCTTTTATGACTAAACTGCGTCAGCTTAATTAGCTTGATATGCTTGTACACGCGTTGAACTCAGAAACTTAACATGATAGTTACAATTTGTGCAATTCTTTAAGTGAAAAAAATGAGTGAAATCAGTTCACTTGATTGATTCATTTTCAGGAAAATTATTCGTTCGTCTGAAGTGTCAAAATTATTTGAATTCGAACGTGACTGCTAGGTGCAGCGATGGCAATAAAACGTTCTCTCACAAATGATTTAGAACAATTGAAGGCTTGCTGTACGTATTCGTTGATTGCTTTTCAAAAAGCAGAGGAGCCAGAATGCTGTCGGCAATCGGTTTCAAATAAATATTTTGCCTTTTCCGTTCACGGTACGATAGTCATCAAAGCGTAAATTCATGACCACCTTTGGACATTTAAATAATGGAAACCGTGATAGCAAACTAGCATTTCTGGACCCTGAAGCAGGTTTGGGAAATGTCCAATATAATTTTCACCCATTTCTTGTTTCAGTGAATTTTTGATGCGCACTTTTGAAATCTGTTCTCTGTGATGAATCTGTTTCAAAAATCTGTGATAAAATCTGTTCTCTGTGATGTGTTGAAATAGATCAGCCTCTCATGACACTCACCATTGAGTGTTATTGTCTTTATCTCATCTGCCTAGCGTACGATAGCTTCTATCGCGCACCCACCAATATAAAGCCCCAAATCGCTTGAGTTAGTCTTGGTTTGTGGGATTTTGTAATATGTGCGTGGATTCCGATCTTCCAGTTGATGCTCATACCTACGCGACCAATAATATATTTAACAGATATGAAAACACCATCTTTATACTTCAATTGACGGTCAGGAATAAAGTATAAGCTTTCCTAGTTCACTATAAGTAGACTTTCAGCCAAAATGAAATTGGGAAATAAATAACTAATAACATAAGCACTTACCCAATTTGGACTGCGTTCCCGAATATTACACAAGCATGTCAATAAGCATAGTGTTTGAGAAGAATGTTATAGCTGTACAGCTGCACAAGACAAAAATGAGTTGGCCGGACCAAGCCAGAAAGCTTTGGTACCTTGCATTTGCAAGCACAAACATCATCAAAGGCACCGAGGCAGCTTTGATTAGACGCAGAAAAAGGCGTCGGCCACAGTTTCCTGGAATCTAGCCTAGGAACGCCCTTGAATGAATAGTACTCGGTCTTACAAAAGTACTGTAGAAGTTGGTTGATGGCTCTGTTTTCACTGAAGCACGAGAAGAGATCATGTAGCATGGACTAAGAGAAACGTGTTCCTCAATGGACTAAGGAATTTATTTTACACTCGGTTGAACAAAAATTCTTTTTCGCGCTGTTTCGGTTTGGAGATAAAATTAGATATGAACGCCGGTTTTGAGTTGAGTTTTCTTTAAGTCATTCATTTGTTCAAGAAAAGCATGTTATTAATCCCTTTGCAAGGTCGATAAGCAACATTTTGGAGCTGATAACACCACTAACAGTATCAAACGCAGAACTCGAGTGCATAGTTGTCATGTACTAATGAATTTAAGATATTTTCAGCACGAACTTATTCTAAAGTTACATTAAAAAGAGTAATATGAGCTGATCAATTTGATCTATAGGTTCCTCAGAAGTTCCCTTTACTGCGAAAAAAGATTGTAATTTGTTGTATTCACTTCCGTTCTTTTGTAGGAAAGCATATAATGTTAAATATATTCCATTTCTAATAAATTACACCACTTAGAGCATCTTGAAGAAAAGCATTTTATTTTGTGCATGAACAAGATCATGAAATACAGCCAGGTTCTTTGAAATTTTCAAATGGTATTGCTATTACTCAAGCAGCTCTTCAAAAATTATTTTTAACCCAATGCATGACAATTAAAAATGACCTTATTCAATACGTCAAATGCTGCGGATTTAACTGCAATGCAGTATTCAACTAAAGTTAAAGCTAAATTAAGTTTTCAATATTGGAAACGCCAAACATTAAATCGATCGTGCTTTTGTTTGGTTTTGATAAAATAATTGTGAAAATTGAGTTTGCGAAAACAGGTAGGTCAGACCCCTCAGTCCCCTCAGTAATTAAAATCCCCTCAGTGACCAAGAGTGCACAACGCTTAAGTGAACGTGTAAACTTCAAAATTATCTTCAAAAAATCCTTTATAATTTGTTGTCATGAAATTCTTCAGCAGAGATTGGGCGGCTTATATTACAATATTGACTTAAAACTCGAGTTATGCGACACAATCATTAGCGACCTTCAACTTGCGTGGGTAAAAATTCTTTTTCGTTCGTCCACTAGTTCAAGATTTAATTGAGGCCATGAATTATAGGGAGGATAAAAATACATTTATGGTTCTTCCACTAGTTGTAGATGAGATTCAAGCTATATAAAATATGGATTAATTCCCATCAGTATAGGTGAGGCTCCAGATAAGATGATGCACTAACGAAAACCAACAGTAAGTGACTCTCTGCATCTCGTGCACGAACAGGATCAGAAGCACTACGCGGAGTACTTCCAGGGCGTGAAGTGCTTCAAGCCATGGATGGACGGAGCTGAGGAGACATCCAAGACTGCTCTCGTCAAGCCTCAGACGCTCGAAGATGCCCTCAAGCTTCTCGAAGAAGTTCAGGTTCGTTCGGCCCTTCCCTCTGCTAAAATTGGTGAAATGCTTCATTTCAGCTGTGCTTAGGGATATATGGACTGATTTCCCAGCTGAAATTGAATAAATGGCTTACATACTTATAACACTTTAGAAATGTTTGTGCACACAAAAGTCGATGTTCGCTCAACACACAACTTTACATTTACTTCTTATCCAGTGTATGAGATGAAAAATTTCACTGCTGTTCTAAGAAACGTATGTGCGTATTGATTAAAAAAATAGATACAAATTAGCGCGTTAATATGGATATTAATGATTTATGGTTGTTAATGATCTATTAACCCTGTTGTATAGAATGGTTTAGAGTTCGGCCTACCAAATATCGAATGACGTTATTTTTTACATAACATCTCTAACTGAACTTTGTCCACACTTCACGTTCATTTGACGACAAAGAAAATTAGAAGCATAGTAAGAGGCACGCTGAAGACTTAACGATTGACTTTCTGACCCACTGACTGATATGACTGATGTAGTTTCACCAAGCTTGCTCATTCTGGGCTGGGAAATTAGCACGCTATGAAACATTTTGATATACAGAGCTTCGGTAAAATAAATGGATTTCATTAGTCCACTGATTTGTGTCTTTAGAACCGTTGGAGGTAGTGTTTGCCTCTAAACAGACGTCATTTCAATAAATACCTGAATGTAGAGATTAACAACGAACCATTATTCACTGTATACTTCAGGTATACTAACAGGACCATTGTATACTGATCACTTGAATTACTTGCCTATTCATGCTGAGTAGGAAAAACTTCTTTGCTATCTTCAAACAAAATGACGTCAATGGTCTTTTTCTCTCAGTTATTTTGATGCAATTAACCCTTAGATGTCCTCTTCCTTTTGTGTCTCTTTGTTAGACAGGAAATGATGAATTGTGCAGTATAGCTCTCGTCTTGATACAGGCAAGCATGAACAATCATTGAAATGAAATCATTATACTGACAATGAATAAAATTACTTATAAATATTGAAATCAGCTCGTTAACTCTGCTTCAAATTATTTTGGCTAAGAGGGAAAAACTTCAAGTGACATTTGAGAGTAACTTTCCCAGCCTAGTGCTAATTAAAAAGAAGAAGCTGCAGGTAATTCATGTATGAGGTAATTCATGATTATCCCCTCATTTAAATAAATGATAGATCGGGATGAATACCTCAATATTTATTAAATTTTTTCACTGGAAAGGGAATGAATATTAAATAATCTTCAGTCGGCATAAAATTCTGCGCTATAATTGTTTTGTTGGACGTTTAATTTTCTATCTAATCAAAATGATCATTAACACCTATTCAGCCTTTGCCATTCGTGAAATTTATTTCTTCACATTAGCACGTTACTCTGTTGAATTTTTGAAAGTCGACCTCAATTTCGTTTCAAGTCACTAAGTTATGCGCTCAAATAATGGATATCTCTCCCCAAAAATTCCCCATCCGGCCTTGGTGCATATAGAAACCGAAGACTCGTCAAGTATTTAAAGTAGTAAATATTTTCTGACATATTTGCTTGGAGTAAATAAAGTTCAGAAAGGCAGCCTCCTTCCATTATTGTTTAGGTATTTTCTGCGGATTACTTTCATTTTTTGAATGCTAAACGCATCTAGAAATCAGAAGTAGGGATAATTCATATATGGAATGTTTTATTGAAATGTAAGCCCAGCTCAACAAAAGTTACCATTATGTGTTCAATAATTTTGAGTTGCGTTAAGGATCAATTGAAGACGATAAGAAGACAACTTCTTGGATATTATCTCAGCAAATTTAGAACTAAAAGAAATCACTGACGTATGTTTTAAAATCATTTCAAAAAGTTACTTGTCCGTTTGTTATAGAGAAGCTGTCTGAAAAGTTCAGTATTTTTCCATTCGTGACCAAAAAGCTGGTACGGTGATTGGAAACTGCCTAAGATCAATATTTTCTTGCTAATGCAACTGCGAAATTAGAACTGACCATTTCCGGACTGCGACAGAGAAGATTTTTCTTGTGTGTTGGCCATGAACGTTTCTCGGAAGGCTGGAATAAAAATACGACTTTTATTCCAGACCTTCGAAGCCAGCTGCAGCGAAAACAAAGGCAAACTGGACGAGGCTGTCGATAGCAAGAGTAAAATGGAAAAACAAACGAAGTCGGACAACGAAGTAGAGACGCTCACCGGACGGTGGGATTCTGTCAAGAAGGTTGCAGATGATAGAGTCAAAAAGGTAATTTCGTATCATTGCCCTAGATTAAGTGATATTTGAAAACAAACATGTATTCGCACAAAAAATGACGAGGTTTAAATGCGCTGTCGATGACTGGAAAGATGTAGGTATTGAGTAATTAACAATGCAGGAAAATCATCGACTGAGCGCGAGTAAGTGGGTTAAATATGTCATGAACGTATAAGGCTTACGCAAAATATCAACCAAAAATTCAAATTTTCACCATTTAAAGAATTAGAAAAGAATTTAGAGGAAGTAAAACTTCTGTAGATGTTGACATAACTTCAGGAAAGATCAATAAGTCTTAAATTTTTTCCCCACCTACCTCAAGGTGAAGGGTGATGACTCACATGGAGTGACGTTCATCAAAATGCACGGTATACGAGTATGTATTGGTGTCTGTTGGTATGGGACTTTGGTAGCAGCTCGAGCATCGACTTCTCGACGCATTTTTGTAGCCTCATTTTATTTACTCGTGGTGCAAGTTGTTCATCTAAGTTCTAGTGTATGTATTTTTAAATTCATCTTGTTTTCAAATTCAGCTTGAGACGAATGCAAGAGCTTGTTGACGCTTGGTGCTAGTTGTCGTCGATACAAGTTATTAATCTAAGATTACGTGCATTTTTAGCTACTAAACGATGTTAATTCTACCAGGGGCCAAAGCTGGTTGACACCTGGAGGTACATTTGTCATACACACTTATTCTTAATCTACGATTATTATGCATTTTATATAACTAAATTTTTCTTTATCTGGATCTAAAGCTGGTTGAGACCTAAAGCTAGAGTTGTCATAGGTACAAATTCTTAATTCAAGATTATCTGCATTTTGAGTAACTAATTTTTTTATATCCGGGTCTAAATCTGGTTGACACCTGAAGCTATAGCTGTCATAGGGATAAATTATTAACCTAAGATTACCTACATTTCGAGTAACTAAGCTTTGGTTGTTCTTCAAACCAGGTGCAAGAGCTGGTGAACACCTGGAGTGAGCTTTCAACCTTGACCAACAACTTGACGGAGACCATTTGCACCATCTCGAGCGCTACCAAACCCGACGTGTCTTCTCTCGAAGGAATCTTCAAAAAATTCCGTGAAATTAACGAAAATAAAGTCAAGCTCTTGGAAGTTATTTAAATTTTTCACGTTGAGGACAAAAGCGAACGTTTTCATTCAGCGTCAGGAGCGGTCACTGGCAGCAATGTTTTCACCTTACTTCCGAGCTCACGAGCAAAATGTAGTTTTAAGTTTGCGAGAGTGATGATCGTCAATAATCGCTTGATTGCAATAAATTTCAACGAAACGAATACTAAGCATCAATAAGACCTGCGAAACTTAAATCATCGAACTTGGTTTGACGGTGCAAACAACATTGAAGAAATCGAATTGGGAAGACAACATCTGACTTTCATACCATATTAAATGAAAATTCCATCAAAAGGGCTAAAATTTAAGCATCTGTCTTAATTCAAATTTTTAGTCATGTCATGCTCTATTCTTTGAATTTCTATCAATTCAGTACTTTCTTCATCAATGGCGAAGTAATTGTTATTTTACGGTTGCAAACAGTGAGTATCCCCACGTTTCAGAATAGGGGTAATTTTCCTGCTAGTATCACGTTGTCCTGATGAAAAATTTTGAACGTCGATTGTTGTCCAAAGGGCGTGCATGTCGTATGACAATGACACCTGCAAATCACAGGTTGAAGCGGCGCTCGAAGTGAACAGAAATGGACTCATCACACATGAAGGTTATATTACGACCTGGGTGGCAGCGTCAGGCGATCAAGGGGGCCAAGCTTGCAAATAGAAACTGAAGGATTTTCCTCACGTGTGAAACGTTCATGTTTTTATCGAGCTCCCTAAGATATTGATCTTGATTATGAACAAACAAGGTTAAGTTTTGAAGCACGTATCATCATGTTGTGACTGTAGAAAGAGTAAACAAATTGCTCGATTAACAACTTTCCTATGAAGAATGACTTTATTCATACACAGTTAACGCAGAGGCAACACAACAACTGAGGTAGTGGATCGTGGTTCCTCGAATTTCTAACTCGTAGTTATAGCAGTATTGTAGTTTATTTCTCTGTTTACAATAGACAGTCAAACTGGGGCTCAAGAAACACAATACCTATTTATCACAACGCCAGCGCGTGGATATTTCACACGCTATTTCGTTAACAACATTGCCTTCAATATTTCAGTTAAATCTTCATTTTCGAGAGTCCAATCGGAGATTTTGTACGTATCACTTTCGCCGTGCGATGGTAGCGTCGTCTGAATCCAGACAAAACAAGATTTTTTACACCATTTTGTTTGATTTTAACTTGAACAAATTTCCATCTCTCCGAAAAAGTTAGATGAATTAAATTATTTACTGTCATCATCAAGACCTAATCCACTGGACGCCGTACGCATTTTGTTTGGTTATTTTGATTTAATTTTCCCTAAAACAGATCGATGATAAGGGAAGAGTGCTTACAGTTGTTTTGGTCGCAGCAAACGTGCGGTCTGTCCTGGCGGTTGCAACGAGCAACTGATGGTCAAAGTTGTCGTGTCTCGCGTCTAATACATTGGAGCACTTTCCCACGCCGTTTTATTTATTTCCACTGCCAACTTCAGGACCCAAACGATATTTCTCTCGGACGTCCGTAACCTCTATCGAGTTACCGCAAGATTACAAAAAGAAGGCGTCTTGGCTGCTACGTTCCGTTGCAGTCGTTCGGTATGTTGCATACCGAAGGCAATGGCTGTGATCGTGAGTTTTTAAGGTCAGGAAATCAATTCAAGAAATTAACAAGATATGGTCGAACACGTTTTACGTTCTAAGTTTTTATGACCCGCTTTGCTAAAAAAATATGTCAGTATACTCTTTGAATTTCGTATCGTTTAGCACTCCAATGCCGGAAAATATTTGGGCACTGCGGGCTGATGTGAGTGTGCAAATAAATAAAACCACAGAATTTAGGATGCATAATCTGAGATTCCAGAAGCATTAGGGCTCTCCAAAACATATTCGATGCTTTTGCTAGTTTTTCTCCCAAAAATTTTTTGAAATTGAAGAAGTACGCATCTATAAATACGTTCTTGTTATGCGTTAAGGACTAAAAATCTCAAAATATGCGAGCAAAACACCGAAATAAAAGTTGGCTGAACTAAATGTACAGAGACATGAGAAGCATCATTTTTTGATTTTCTCTTGAGTTCTGCTGTTCTTGGAACTGATTTGTGGTAAACATTAGAAACCTGAATACCAAATTGCAATGCAGTTACTTAAAAGAAAACAGTGCGTTCTTCTTTCATCAGAAGAGAAACAGCATCAGAATAGAATTATTTACAGTAGAAAAACGAAGATTTATTGTTATCGTTTCAAAGATTTTGGTATAATTACGAGGGAAGTGTAAGTCCTCAGCGATGATTCATGGATGCGTCGTGGCATGGCGCTTGTTTTTCATGCAAATTTCGACCAACCTGCTTTGAGAAATTGAAGTGTAATTCTCCTGCAAGCTCTGAAGCTATTGACATTGATCGTAAGAGAAGAGCGATTTCAAAATCGATCCTCTGTCGTACCGCAAAAGAATTATCCTTTTGATCTGATTCGCATGCAAGCTCTGATGCTACTGACTCAGTAATTAATCTTACTGAGTAAAAACAGCGCTGAAAAACTGTGATCAGTTTCCGAGGGTAGGAACAATATGCTCACATTCATAAATTTCTGTCGAAATTTGAACTCGATCACCAGCAACAATGAGCAATGGAAAGACAAAATAAAATTTGGAATGTTGGCATTGATGGCAATTGTGAGTTGGTTAGTCTTACGAATACAATGAGATTTAGGAACAGGAACAAACCGAGGGACCCATTCTCTTGATGCCACCCAAATTATTAAAAAATAAGGATTACACTAATTACTAATACTTTTATAAAACGTAACCTCAGATAAAAGAAGTAAACGAATCTCAATGCGACGGTTTTTGTGTTAATCCAGTGGAAGATGAATGAAAAGTATTTTCAGAATGACGTTGAAAATATTTATCTAACTTCACATAAATGATATTATTTTCAGTTCTTCGTGGGATGCTCTCTTGAAGAAGATAAAGAAAAAATCTTAATCCATTTTAACAGCAATCCTTGGCATGATGTACACTTTTTAAAATTTTTCCGTATTGAAAGTATCTTGGTTATCAATGGCGGCGTAAAATTACATATTTATTTGCGTTTTGTATAAGAACTTAAGCCGATGAAGCAGAAACCCTGTCCCAGTAAAAGTAAGAAGCTTTCAAATCATGAATATTAATTCATTTAGTTATATGGAAGTCTGAAGGAACAGTTCTAAAGTTCGTGCAAATTACAAAGAACTATTTTACAGTTCAATACGGGCAACGCTCAAATATTTCATCCAAATCTAACGGAGTCACAAACAGCCTGATGAACGATGAACGTAATCGGCGAAACATCAAAGCGTCATTTCTTTTCAAATTTCTACTACCCATTGATGATGCACCGCAGTAATTTGGTCGTATCAAACGGCATTGAAGATCTTTTCCCAAAAAATCATCGCTTTGATGCAATCACTAACCTCTTGATTTGAGATCAACTGCAAGATTTTGATCTAATTTCAAGTTGTGGTATAATATTAAACACACCGCTACTACTTAACGGTATTTGGTTGATTACCACTCGCTGGTGTGTGATTTATGTACACAAGAAATATTCTTTCATGCCCGTAAGCGAAATGACCATGAAGTCGAGACCGAGTTATTCTGGTTTGCGGGAATGACCTAAGTATTTTTGTCAGTGAGAATCTCATGTGAAAGGAAAAACCAAATGCCGTAATTACTTGCGTCAACGGTACAGTGATTGGTCTCGTGTTTTCAAGTCCTTTTAGGGGAAGTGGTTCGCTTTTTTGTACGTTTTGAAAGAACTCTTCTATGAACTGGTCACTATTGAGCGTGAAGGAGCAGGGGGGAGGCTGAGTTGGAGCCATGTCATTTGGGGAAAAGTTCACGGTAAGACTGGACGAGAAAGGGTCATAAAATGTTTGTTTCTCTCTCAGGACAAAAACTGGCAATAAAAACTCTTGGACACTAATGCCTTTTTTTCGCTGTGGTTCAATTATTTTGACGAAATTTTCACGTTCACGTAGTACCTAAGCATTTAAAAGATTTAGTCCATCTTTTAATAGCTTTAAACGTTATGTTATGATGTTTTGCTACCGTTAAAGGATTTACAAGAAAAGTCGACTGAAGAACGAGTTCTTTTGAGCCAGAGCACTTACAGGCTCAAAGCACAGAACACAAAATCGCCGCTATCGTACGGAAAAAAAACCTCCAATACTTTTCACTTTCGGAAGCGCTTCCAATACGATTCATTCCAAGTCACCTTAGTGATTGAGGTACCATCCAAGCCGGCGGCATTAAAGATTTTCGATCACGAATTTGTGTCCAGGGGCAATGGAAATATAATGGAAGAGATGTTCAGAAAGAGATGACTTGGTGACCTTTGGTTGGGTATTTGGGTTCAGCGGGCAACAATGAGGGCGTTGCAATTCATTCTCTCACCCAACAGAGAAAAACGGCAATTCACAATTGGCAACGTGACTTTTCTATCACAGAGAAGCAGTTATCACTCATCGACCTGAGTTTTTGAATCAATGGATATTCTTTGGCAAGAGACCGAAAACGAATCCACGTGTAACAGTTCTCACTAATTTGTCTTTGCTTTCATTTTTCGCTTCAGGAATCGATTTGCGAGCTATTTCCAATTCAGAGAGACTGCTTTCCGTGCGTCACAGCTTTTAATTACTTAATAACTTGTATATAAACTGACTGCAGATTTCTGCAGAGCACGACTCGTTCAAAAATAGCTCGTTGGTATGGCAGTCTTCGAACGTGAGTTAGTTTATGATTTTTTACTAGCCACATGGGAGTAACTCATAGGGAGTAGATAATAATTTGAGGCTAATTCGAATGCAAATTTTAAAACGCTGAAGTTACATTGCTAATTTTAGAAATGAAATTATCGTAAGAAAAGCTTCCAGCTTCTGAAAAAAACACTTATGATTTATAAAACCTGCAGTCGATCAATAGAAAACTGCGATTTCAAAATCGATGCTTCTCATGAATACAAAGAAATTGACATTATAGAGTCAAGAACAGCCAAAAAACTGTGTTAGTTAGCTAGGGAGAAAACAATACGCAAATAAATGAATTTCTCTGAAATTTCCGAGATTTTGTTTTCAGTTTCCTGTTTTACAATTTACTGTACATTCCGTTTTAACAAGTGACGTGTGGAACATTGGAAACACAAAGGAAGAAATAGCGATTCTGACACCTGCTACGAGTAAAGCTCGAGTGCAGCAATGTTATTAATGAAATAATTGTTCATTTGCGTTTCCCATGAGGGAAAATAATGTTGAATAAAAACAATCGGTGTGTGTGCTTAGGAATAGAGATCTTGATTTAGTATGAAGAATTCATGTTTTTATTAATTTAAATTGTAATAGATTTGGAAATCATGCTGTTAGATTACATTAATGATACACATAGTTACACAATAGGTACACCAGAAATAGAGTAAAATCGAAAAATTTCGTTTCTATGCTGCCGAATTCATTTCTTACCAATTCAAGTTCTCTTTATGTGCAAAGAAAATCTCCAATGCTTCGTTGATGTTTATTTCGTTTTCGTTCATGTTATTTTAGGTACAATAGCATCAAAACGTTCATATCCAGAGCTTCGAGAATTTTTGCTGTTTTTTTTTCTTATATCTAGGGTTCAATTTTTTTTTAAATTTTCCGAGAACGATGGCTTCCTTACGAAATTCATCGATTCAAAAGCTCGTACATTTCAAATTAATTCATTGGTTACAAGTCTGGCGTCGGGAACGCTGATGCCGCTCAAACTTCGTTATTTTGGTGCACAGTCTGAGAAGTGTGGTAGAGAATTGGCTGATATTTTTTCGCACTATTTTACCAATTTGAACTTGAAAATTATGCTAGTGAATAATTATTGATTCAGTTCACTCTTCAGTCATAAAGATAAACTTTGTACCGGAATAAAATATGAGATGGTTTTCAAATTAGTTGAACATCAGATTACATTGGATAAACATCTATTACGCCAAGAACTTAGAAGATTAAGTGAATGAGAAGCAATGTCCAGTTTCAATCTAAAGCAAAAATTTCAAAATTTATCGCTTCCGCATGACAGAGTGAAATTGTCTTCCCCTCGCACACAGTTTCTAAAAGAGAGACAGCAACGTACCAAAGGAGGTTGATCACGCAACTTGTCTTTAAAGTTTGTGAGCAATCTGGTACGAGTTTTAGAACAGACTCATTTCTAACGGAAACACCATTTCAGGAGTTTTGCGACATGATAATTTAGTATCAATCAACACCGTATCAGGCTGTTCGTACGCACTCCGAGCGATGGGATAACTTAATATAAAGCAATCAGTTCTCCATTTTAACAAAAGCGTAGTCTTACACATAAATGTGATCATTAAAGCCTTTTCATATTTCTTGAACTCAAGCCGGTTTCAAACAACAGCCTCAATTAATACTCCCTTGCAATAGAGAATAGGTGGCTGCATTTGACATCTTACTTTGCAATTTTTTAGAAGTTTTCGCATGAAAGGAGTTACCTTTAATTTGAGTATTATTTTTCACATGCGAAATAATAACACTAACGATGACATGTGAGCGAAATGTGTGTTATTAGGCTTTATTCAGAGTACCAAATAAAAGCTTAGCGTAGGTTGTCTTGCTCTTTCACTTTTAATAAAGAGTGCTCTGATTTCTTGGAAGTTTTAATTGCACAGCAGTTATAGCATGAGTAGAAGATGAATTATAATTTTAGTTATCAAAAAATCGAGCTAAGGCCACACATTTCTTTCTTGTAAATTGAAGGAAGGTGAATCATTGCGAAGAGTCATAATTTTAATGCTGATATTTCAGTCCCCGTTGACTTTAAATTAATACAAAAGGAAACCTCATCATTTGCTTTCTAAGAAAAAGTACACAAGTACGCAATTAAAAGTTAATGCAAAGATGAAGAATAAGCAGTAATTCTATTACCAAATAGCTGCAATTCAACTTTCAAATAGTTGTAATTCTCTTTTCAAAATGGTGCTCGCTATGATTCAAGATTAAAATAAATCCCAAGGGCAAAATTTTCAAACAACGTACGTCAACGCAGCACAATAGCTGGTTGCATAAGTTATTCTAAACCAACTTGACAAGGCTACGTGCTACAGAACGTGCAAAACTAAGTTTCACTAAGAATAACTTGGAATGAAGGCATAAATTATTTAAAAATCTGATCCCGGGCTCAACCAATGTGGAACATTTTCCGGTTGACCTCGGCGGGGAAAAGGCTCGTCATAGCCCTGTGTGTAGCGGACCTGACTCCGTGCGGGGAGACCCGTGTTCGAGTCTCGGCGCTGTTGGCGATTTTCTCTGTTGGGTATAGGAGAAAAATTCTAAGCACAATACCCCACTCTACCCAGGTGTCTGAAATGGGGACCGGTCTTCGACCGGGGGAAAGCGTCATGGCGTCCTGGTGTTAGTTATAAGGCATTTGAAAAACCAATGTAAAAGGTGATATGTATCATGCTTCAATTGGAAATAAAGCATCCGTAGATGCCGATGTTTGTTTGTTTGTTTGTTTGTTCGTCACAAGCACTGCGACGCGTTACAAATGATTTTATGAGTTAATTTTTCACGAAATATCTTGTGTTCAAACACAGTGACCCTGTTGCACAAATCATAAGGATTTACTTTTAGGGCCGACATTTTTGAGGGTTACTGCTGTTTTTTGAAATTCTCAAAAATTCTGTAAAGGAATTTGTTTGACACAACATTGCAAAATTTTACCTCAGTTTGCCTCGGCCACTCAAGTACATCAAATGACTCTTATCTTGACAATTCTATGTTATTCAAACCCGCGAAATGAAATCAAGGGCAGGACTTTCTCCTTGTGTGGACCACTGCAACTTTAGAGACATGCTTGCATGAACTCGTCAAAACTGGAGACAAATTCACGACGATGAGATTTGATCTCAAGTTCAGGGGCAGCCGGCCTGAAGAGAACAGGGCCCTCAAAGCCAGGAATGTTCACATCGGAGCCCTGGAGAGCCGTCCAGGGCATGGCAAGCTCGCGAAACAGTTTTTTTATGACCCACCACTCCACTTTATTAGGCATTGGCCCCCCAAAACTATCTATAGCTTTTGATTAAGTTTTCTTTACGACTGCTGCGGAAATTCACCTCTTCACCGGAAGCAAGGCTCGAGAGTGCCTTGTTTGAGGCAATGTCAGAAACACAGTTTAAAAGCTTTACAGCGCCGCCATTTTGTAATGGAATGGCACGGAAGTTTAAAGCACGTTCCTGTTAACCGGAAAAGTTTATGGGACCCGAGAGATCTCTCAGCTGCAACATCGCCACTTTTATTGAAACCAACCAGAAGTTGAGTGCGCTTCGAAAAAGCTCACAACCTTCGGCATATGCAACGGGAGAAAGGTAAATAATTTTGCAAGGCTCGGATGCACCCACTTCAAAGTTCGGAGGATGGCTAAAGTTTCTCCGCAGTCGTTCATTGGAGCGCAGAATATGATAGATAGAAATGGCATGAAGTTCACAGTGCATCCTCGATCAGTTCGAGCAGTTTACAATGTGCTCTAGAACCATAGGCATTATTTTGAAGTACTTTAATATCATTGCCAAATCATTTAAAAACTAATTTAACTCTCAATCAAAGAGTAATTGATCGTGAAAGATTCATGAGTTTTCTAAAAAAGTAGTTTGTAACCTTTTTTCTGCGGAAATTCAACAGCTCTCTCACACAAACTGAGCCATCTCAAAGTAAAACGACAGAAAGAGTCATTTAGGGTTTGAAGGAGTTTGCGGCGCAGTTTATGAAATACATCACTAACGAGAACAAAGTTTTTAAGGTTTACGACCAGACCACGAAGAGAAATTTCAGTTCGAGAGGAGATCGACAGGACGCCTCAAAAAGTTCAGCTCGTGGAAAGACGAAGTGGACGCTATTTTGAATAAAAAGATCTGATGAGTTTGCCTTCATACAGAGGGGCTCAAATTACAGCAGGCAAGCAAATGGTTTGAATTTAGTTTCCATGAATGATATTATTTTCAAATAATGGTTACCCCATAATTAGGCTTTGAAGGATGCAAAATATTAAAAAGAATGTTTCACATGACGCACACTTCATTAATGTACATCGTGAATCATTCAACGTGACGAACACCATTTCGTTCCTACGTAGGATTTTTGAGGTCCAACGTAAAACAAAGAAAAGAAGAGACGGTATTCTTCGAAGTCTTCAACAACACTAGTTTTTATACGTATTTGCATTTTTTACTTAACGCAGGTTCTACAGTTGCGTTTTCTGAGATTCTGTTTGAAAATTAATTTAAAAATCGTTCGGCAAATACATCATGTGAATGTGCAGTTCATCAACCTATGTATTTTTTTCATTTACGCCAAATTTACAGCCTAGATAACGGTCATAGAGATAACATAAATTTAAATAATACTCAAAATGTATGTTGCAAACTATATTTCAAATTCATTATTCAACCACCAGTCTGCGAAAAAATAAGGAAACTGATCCTAGCACATAGCCAAAAGTCCATAATTAAAAATGACTTTGAAACACAAATGGAACACAAGCCTAAAAATAGACCTCTAACGGCAATTTTTTTAGCGGATGCGCACTTTGAATGACATTGAGATGTGGTCTTGACATGACAAAACGAAAACTAAAATTATGAAGCGAAAATTGAACAAACATGAATGTAAAATATTAAATGTGTCCCTCTGTTTCATCTGTGCAAAAAATCCGTCTGAGGAACGTTGTCTTGAGCTAGAGTACAAAGGCGAATCAAGAAACTATATTTCCTATGACCACGACCAGCATGCGCGACAGTACTTACTTTTAGAATACGCTTACGGCGATGCGCTGTACGCACAACTGAAATTATCAACGAAGGAAGGTCGAATTCTCAATCATAGATAATTTTTGAGGCAAAATATTGAGCCACTATTGCTCTTGATAACTGGAATTATCCAAAAATGATTCTCAGGGAAAATTTTTCATATCATCACTAAAAGCTTTCTTTTTAATATATTAAATCTGACACACAAGAGAGGAAAGACGCAAAAGTTGTAATGAAGAGGTTGAACTATATCATCAATGGAATATATCTTTCCTAAAAATATATTCATGGAATGCGAAACATGGAAAGAAAGAGAACTCATGGGTAGCAAAACATGGATGAGCAAAAGTGAAATTACAGTATTTGTGAGTGTAATTACATATCCCGCAGTTCTGGGCGAGAGCGATTACTGATATTTCAGAAGAGAAATAAACACGTTTTATCGACGAGTCTTACGTGTAAAATCAGATTTGAACTATTCGTTGCTTATTTTTTCGTACAAGAGATGGATTGATTATCGGTAAAAAATTTCTCATAATTCTACACCTATAAAAATACCTGATAGATGGACTGTTGTTCCATGTCATCGTTGTTTATCAGTTCGTCTGAAGCAGCCCTTTCAAATCAATGAGAAGCATCGGTCACGGTGTCTCCTGAAGTGTTTCAAGTGATGAAAACTTAAATTACTATCTCCTAATGTCCTGTTCACCATTATTCATCGTTCTGCAGTTTTAAAGTAAATAATGGTGTACAAATAAAAATGGAATCTCAGTAGTAAAATGGGTTGTTCCTGGTTTTTGCGCATCGTGTGTGAAAATTTTCTTCAGACTCAATATATTAGCTAAAGATGGGCGAACCCCGAACAAATGCATTGGATCCATTGGTATTTTAATATTTTTTTCAGCCCAATTTGTCTAACTTTACAAGTTGGTGATCCATATAAACACAAGATTGTGCTTTGAAAGTTTTTGGCTGGCGAGCTCTCGCTCTCAATCTGTTTAACAAATACATGAGGCCTATTTGTTTACATTGTTCATCTTACGAGGCAAAAATCTAAGAATCAAGTCATTGTGACGTGTTGGAAACATGCACGTGTGTTGAACACATCAAAAGATATCTATATTAAACGCATAAGTATATTTTTAAAAGTCTTTGCACCTTGCAAGCAACGCACGTACCGTATAAATATTAGAAAAAAAAACTGTGAGGCTACCCACTTATTTATTCTACCCCAATCAACGGAGATTACATAAATTCTCCTTTTCATGACACTGTGTCACCTTAGACTTATGCCTCGCAAAATTACCTTTAATCCCGAGTCATTTTCCAGTTCATCGGCATCAAATCCAAGCATTCCTTCATGCTGATTTCGCAGCTCAACAGACTCGAAATATATCGTTATTAAAGCCACGTGATCTGAGGTTACTGCTCATCCTAGTACGAGCCATCCTATAACACATAATTTCCCTCCCTACGATATTAGAGGGAAGTTTGAAATGACGTAGTTATTGTCGCTCTCAAGCGTGCAATAACGGCGAGCTTGGGTCGTATTTGGGCCGCTATTGCGAGTCATCATGTGCGATCGTAGGCGAATTTTGGTGCGTTAACGCTCTTCATGATCGTAACACTAATTACTGCAGTTGCTCTCAGCATCCCGAGTGTTGCACAACTCTGTGCTTCAACGACCGACGCCTGCGGAAATAAGGCAAGTTTGTGCAGAAACAAGCGCTCGAACGACACTGATCAAACATGAGTGTCATGAATTAGTTCCGCACTTTGTAGAGAAGGTGATGATAAGTCTAACAAAGCTTCGGTGAGGTTCAAATGAGTGAAGTTTAATGAGTTACACATTTTTTGATTAGTGCAAGATTATTCAGCAATGACAAGTGCTTCAACGCTTGTAAAAATCCCCATATAAAAATCCTGAATTCTTCCCGCATTTTGTAGGTAAGATGATGTCATATCTAACAGAGCTTTGGTGAGATTCAAGTATATGAAGTTTAGGTTACACATTTCTTGACGACTGTAGTATATTTCAGCAGTGCCCTAACGCAAAACTTCCAATGATGTCAGTGATCTCTGGATAAGCAAGTTCCGAGTGCAAAAGTCCAGTGGGTAATTATTTCATAAAAAAGGTATTGTAATTTCTTAGGCAACGTATTAGTATAGTATATAATGTTATGGGAACGCTGAAACTACGAATTAAAAAGTTTCAACAATTGAATTATAATTTGAAAGAATGTATAATTTCCAGACTGTATGTACATCCATCCAGCGCCCTGGTATAGTGACGCTAAGGTTAAACGACGCGTGGATGTCTTTTGAGAGATAGAAGTTATAGCTGTTAAAAATTGAAAACAATTTAACAAAATAAAAGGCAAATATTGATTAGGTTTTACCTGCTAGAAATTTGTGAGACAAGAAATTTATGTTAGGATTATAGCAAGTAAAAGTTAAACGAGAGAATGCTTGTCATATTTTCTCAAGAAAACAGAAGTTGAAATTTTTCAAAACCTACATTTGCACGAAAAACGCATATTAGATGTCACACAGTGATAGTTATAGAGCGTGAAATCGCAACAAACGAAGTTACCTTTACAAAATCTACGAGAAAATTACTAGGTTCCTTTCGCAGCATATCAGTGTCTCTAAATTGAAACTCGGTGAAAGTAAAACTCCTGATTAAAAATGAAAATTTGAAACTGGGGCAAACTTACAAGTTAAGACTTCTTCTTTTAAAAACTAGAGCGTCACACAGTGCATCATGGCTCTGTAGATTATTCCTAATTAGAATGAAATTAGAAGCTGGCAATCTTAATGTTAGCGTCAATTCCATGAGAAAGATGTTGCAAAAAGCTCTCGAATGAACCCATTGGTTTAAGGGAGAATACACCTTAATTGAGAAAAATTTTCGAGATGTTGATTTTAGCTGCTATAGGAAGTATAAGGTGTCAGGAACATCTTTTGAAAAAATGAGGTTCATACGTTGCCGCGTTCGCCCGCTACGAGAGTTTGAAGTATTGGGGGAGGGGGTTTGAGGTGGTATTTCATAATGTTACAGACCACCTTTGCTGTTGCTTCACGGTGCAACGTTGCTATATAATCCCCTATGTCTCTTTATTACTGTATAATGATTTCAAGGGTCCTAGCTGACCCCAAAAATAATAATAATGAAAAATTGAGATTGTTTATGTTTCTTTGTTTTCCTTTTTTGGGAGGTTCGGAATGTGGGGTTCCAAAATGCTTTTCCTCTTGCAGTTTTTAAACTACAGTGATGATTTTGATGTCAGTGGATGCGGAAAACCCTGAGCACTACAAATCGTTGAATGGCAATTCAAAATCCGATTTTGATCAAAAGTTATGACGTCACAAGTACGAAATTTTAGGAAAAAAGAATTATGCGTTGGAATTTTTTTACTTTTTTATTTCAAAGCAGAAATTTGGCGAACGGCATTCAACGATTTGTTATGCCCATGTCTTTCCGCATCCAATGACATCAAAATAATCACTGTCGCTTAAAACTGTAGGAGGAGATGCATTTAGAAATCCCCCCCTAAAGTTCCGTTGTCTATGAATATCTCGTTTTCTATGAAAAAGTTGCATTTTTACACGCAAGCAAAAGGTTTCCGCTTTGCATTTCCTATTTTTATACCAAATTTCATTGCTCTAGATTCAATAACAAAAAAAAATTTCCTTAAGAGGGACGCTTTCCTTAAGAAGGTTCGGCAAAGGACGTTGAATAACACTTGAAGCTCAGACGGAAGAAGACACCTTTCTTTGATTCTCAATTGAAATGGTGGAATAGTAAATGAATTTCTGCCAGTGAAATGGAGAATACGCTTCGGTCTTGGTACATTATAACGTTCATATATTTTTTCCATAAAACATGGTCGAAAACTTAACATGACGTGAGTTATCCAATGATGGTAATTTTTTACTATTTTGGAATGAAAAGAGATATCCATAAATTTTAATTTTTCCTCGTTTCCTGACCACCTGTGATGTAAGCGCATAATTGTGATCTATAGCTAAAAAGCAGCAAAGAAAACGTGGAATTTTAGTTGAAAATGATGTTTTGTTTGACATTATTTTGCCGTCAGCACCGTAGATGATGACGACAATGTACAGTACACTCAGAAAACTCTTGTCACAAAACCGACTAACTTTTGTGTGTTTAATTGGCTCAAAACCGTCGCACCAAAGTTTGCCATCAATTTACGTCATCAGCATATGTACTGTGATACACTTCTGTGTGTCATGAGCTAATGCGACACACATAAGTGTGCCAACCATGACACATTTGGCGTGAGTTGACATTATTTCTGAACAACATTTTACTTTCTCAGACTGGTTACTGATTACACTAATGTAAGAATTATATTGGCAAATTTGAAAACAGAAATACGAACATTTTAATTTTTTTCTAGAAAAATTATACTTCATTCAAAAAATCCAAACACAGTTCGGTCTTCCACAGATATTTTTAAACTGTTTGAAATGTGAATTTGTGATTCAACTCTCTCAACCGCTAGAGTATGTGGTTAAGGAAATACACCAATGGATGTAGGGATTTCTCAGAATAACTGGTTGACCCACACAGGCGTGCCAAAATTTCTCTGCTCTGACTGAAGTTAATTGACATGCGAATGATGTAAACTGAATAAGAGTGCTTTCAATTCGTGATTTTTAAATTGTTTTGACCATATCACATTTTTATATAATGTCTGGTACGTTGCGTTTAACACGCTCAGTAAATGCGAGTCTGCTTAAAAAGCACCTTAGAAGTCAAACTGCTCTCCAATTTAGCATTCTGTCACAGAAACAAAAACGCTGCATTCAAATGGCGTGAGAACTCGAAGCCCTCATCTCACGTACAGCATACGTACAAAAACGAAATGGATTTTTCCCGTAGATGTTACTCGTGAGATCAAATTTTTTCGACGTAAAATAAAAAGTAATACTTAAGGCATACAAAAAAAAACGGAACAGAATTCCATGAAAGAGCAGAATATCGTTCATCCTAGTTCTCAGTGATCGCAGAATGTAAAGGGTACATTTTAAAGAACCATTATTGTTATAACCATGGTGGCGTGAGCCTGAAATGACAAGCGGTTATGATTATGCCGTAAAAACAATCTGATGACAGTCTTAACCAAATAATTCGGTGGATGATCATCACTGCGCACTGCACGGAGCTCTGCAACAGCTCGTTGCAGGTTGCGCAGCATGCACACGGTACGCATCATCATTACGGTACGTTTTGCGCTACGCGACATGCTTACGGTACGTTGTGCGCTACGCTACATGCTTACGGTACGTTTTGCACTACGCTTCATGCTAACTGAACATTTTACTGTACGCGACATGCTTTCCGTATGTTTTACGCTACCCGACATGCTTACGGTACTTTTTGCGGTACGAAACAAATAAACGGTACATTATACTGTACGAAACATGCTTACGGTTAGTTTTACTATACGCAACACGCTTACGGTAGTTTTACGGTACGCATCATGCTTACGGTACGGTTCGGAATCGGTTCCATACGGTACGTCTCATTTGATCTTCAATACTTTTTGCCATGGAGACGTATTCGGTAACAACATTATATTCCTTTCAGTATTTAATAGTGGCAGTTGTTTCATTGAGAAGCCAATGGGGGTGTTTTCGCAGTTGAGCATTCAAGTAAAATTCGACTTAAAATTACAAAGAACCTTTTTGAATCTTACGGAGCAATTTTTCCTTATATTCATACTATATTTCTACTGTGCCTTTTGATTTTGCTCAGTATTTTCTCCAGGAATTAGCGTTGCCTGCGCACAAGAAATTAGTGTTGATGCATAGGAAACAGTGTTGATGGGCCACTGAAAACAGTGTTACCGGCAACCGGGAATCAGTGTTGCCGGCACACAGGAATCAGTGTTGCCAGCACATAGGAATCAGTGTTGCCAGCACATAGGAATCAGTGTTGCCAGCACATAGGAATCAGTGTTGCCAGCACATAGGAATCAGTGTTGCCAGCACACAGGAATCAGTGTTGCCAGCACAAAGGAATCAGTGTTGGTGGCACAGTTCTACATTCTATCAGTGCAACGACTTTTTTCTTAGGAATAAAACTCCATTGTAACAATGTGCTGCTCTGCGAGTTGAAAAATTTATTCAATTGTTCAACTCTAACGACGTTCATTTGAATTTAAATTAGGTGAGAGTCCGAGTAATCCTAAGCAGCGCTGTGCTAGTGTGGGCGTCCCCTCACAGTTCAAGGAAAATTCCATCAGACATTTCATTTTGAGCGGCGAAACTACAAAATCCGCGGGAAATGTGCATTTCAGGGCCTGAACAAAATTTCGCACGGAATGTGGAGCCGTTATAGTACGTTGAAATACATTGAAAATGTAAATATAGAAGATTTAATCGCGTGAGAAACGCACACAATCTGCACTCGTGAAAAACACGCGTGTCTTTTGTGGCTCTCCGGGGAGGTTGTTAAGGAACAGAGTGAGCCCTTATTTTGCCCATGATTTTCATCACTGCAGCTTGAGCAAATATTTCAGGGCCTTAAAAAAGTAGCTCAAGTGACCATGTTACAGATCCGGAGGGCCATCGTGTACCACCTTAAAGCCTGTTTTGTGTCACGCACGGTTGTGTTCAAGCGCCCCTATAAGAGGGATAGTAGTTTGCATTACTAAGAATTCATGCACTTCAAACAGAAATTTTCAGATTAGGACGATTATCTGTTAAATAGATAGAAGATAGCAGTAATGCGAATTCAGAGTAGCAAGGATACACCTCGCCAAGACCACGTGAGAGAAAAACAATTACGGTTCAGATGGCGAATGCGATCACTTTAATAGATGCTGTGAGAGGCTTTTGCCTGGCTATTGGTGGGGCTTCTAGGTAATCCCAGGCGTAGGAAGCTTTCCCCTTAAACGGCCATTGGCACCTTCATTGCTTCTTCAATAATGAGGCCCTGCAGAAACACTTGCATATTATCATATACTGAATCCATGATTAGGTAAACTTGAAAACGTATAAAGCTTAGAGCAACTTACTCAAGGTCAGCTGAAAGAAGGTGCGTTTGTCCTCAGCAAATGATGATAAAAGTAGTTTTGTTTTATTGTTGGCGTTTCCAAAAATAGACTTCTCGTGTTTTCTTGGATGCTGCGCGTACTTATGGCACTGACATCACCAACCTTGCGGATTTCAGACAATATTGTAAAAGGTCTTAACTGAGCGCGCTGGTTTCTATGAAAAGACCATTCAGGTATGGCGTCATAGAATTGGCCATTTCAGTAATTTTATGACCTTAACTAAGCATGACCTTCCTGTCAAACTCAATAAAATATGCCCTGCAGAGAAATTTGCGAGTTAAATTAAAGAACTAGTAGAAATAACGAGGTAATTTTTTTGTTATACTACGACCAAGAACAATTGTTTGCACGCTGCTGGACAATTCTTGAGGTCTATATACATATTCGTTGCTTAAGTTGTTAAGGTTATGCACCTTCACAGAAATTCTGGAAAAGAGTCCAGAGGCGCTCTTTGTGTAGTTGAGGAGTTCATGGATTTGAGAATGAGATGATGACTTGACAACGTGGTAAAAATTACACATAACTGTAATTCTTGCGACTTTGTATTACGCAAAAGCGATTGTAAATGAATGACTGAACGTCCGGTAGCTAAAATTTTGTTTGATAAATTTATTCAACTGTCTTCAGTATATCCTGTTCACTAGCTATTTAGTTTCTTTGAAAAGAAGAATGCGATGAGAAACTTTGAGTAGATATTTATTAATGAAATGACGAGGGATTGAATCAACGAACAACAATGCTGAATTGCGCAGATTTGTGTGTGCCGACGAGTTTGACAGAACTTGGTATTCAGATCCATGAAATGTTCGAAGTTTGTCACTTTTGGGCTTCATGATTCAGAGAATCTTGATGGACAAAAATTTTTGATTATTCTCTACAACCAGAGAGTTCTTTCCAAATTTGTGAACTCGTGTTTTCACCTCCATAATCTGTGAGTTCGGGCTGATAATCACTGAGTTGCCTCCAAAAATCAGTGGGTTCCCTGTATAATCGGTGGGTTTGCATCCCTAATCATTGAAGTCTCCTCTATAATCAGAGGGTTCGCCTATATAATCAATGAGTTCTCTTCAATAATCAGTGTGGTCGCCTCATAAATCATTGAGTTCATCTTCAAAACCAGTGAGTTCGTGCCATAATCAGAAAGTTCCTTCTAGAATCGTAGGATCAGCGAAATCACCTTTATTGTAAAAAAATCGTTGCAGGAAACATCCTCTGAGAATGGATCCATGGGAAGCTGAGCAAAGCTTTGGTTGTTATAGCGGCACCTTCTCCTCGAACGTATTCTCATTTCTTATGAGCAGTTATTTACAGGAGAGGCAGCCCATGATCATCAAAATGGCAGGGCTCTCGCAAAACACTGCTTCTCGTGGACCGAACATGCATCAGCTCGATGGGGTACAAAAAAGTTTCGAAGCGGAAATCAAAACAAATGAAAATGTTTTCCTTCTCTGGGGACAAAATGAATGAAAATGAATGATAAGAGGTACCAAGAGATATTTCTAACATTGTCTCTGAAAAAATAAAACATGGCAAGCCGAAGTGAAATAGGTTTTATAAAACGTTCTCACCTGGTGAAAAGAATTACTTACGAACACCGATTTTGATTTTGCACCCACGGTGAAATTGCCTTCTTGCTGACTAGCCTAAACTTAGCGCATTTTTATAGATGTTCATTTTGAAAGCCGATGCCGGCTCAGAAGCACGCTTATCAGTCAATGGTCAGAAGCCATGTTTCTTATGATAATGGGTTAAACGTTCAGTTTGTTTTTTGGGCACTCTTGTGAAGTAGGATCCCAGAAGGGATCCTACTCTGGTGAAACAAAGGAATTAAGAAATAGGAGACTGAGGAAATAGGATCCCAGAAGTCGAAAAAGTATTTGGTGAAACAGAGGAACTAGGAAGTAGACAACAAAGGAAACAAGAACCCAGATGGCGAAAAGCTGTATGATGAAAAAGAGGAAGTAGGAAGTAGGAAACAAAAGAAATAGGATCCCAGAAAGCGAAAAGCTGTTTGGTGAAACAAGAAGATTTACCGGAAATGTCTCTACAGTGTTAGGCAGTCAGTATATATATTCATGGTTCAGTAGATGAGTTAAATTATGGTTGTTGTAGATGTCTAGAATAATTCCTGCTAAAACATCCATGCGTCACGTAAGGCTTTAAGATAGAAAATAAATTAAAGAGTTCCAATCCTACTTACACGACTGATAACCGTTTTATGAAATTCTGTAGCTGCAGCTTGCTCACTTTAAAAACAAATTTTTGCTCAGTTCGCAAATAAACGTCACGTTTTCCACTACGAAAGTAAACGCAAGTAAAACACAACCAATTGAACTTTACAATCATCGACTTAGTTTTATTAAAAGTAATTGGTTTGGAAGTGCTCTCTGCTTATATTTACCTTTCTCAAAAACACTCAACTTTCTCTCTCGCGTTCAAAAGCATTCGTAACGTATTTCACCCAGACGAATTTTAAATGAAGTCGCTAACCATGATATTACCCCTTATGAGCTTTATTCCAGACATGATGCACTTTATTCCTGATTCCATTTAGACGAAACATTTTATTCGTGTTCAGGTCAGCGCGTTTGCAGGGGTCTCCCCTAGAGGACACACTGAAGAGGATTGTCAATTGAAAAAGACTCGATGCTCCTAAAGGTGACCTGAGCCACACTTTCAAGGTAAGCTGATTGCATGCGTTCTTATTCTCTCTACTCTCGTAAGCGTGGAAGTGCGCTTTAATTGCTACACTTTTGGAACAAATGTGGTCCATTTGTATCGCAAAATGCATATGCCAAGAATTGCATAGAATTCATGAGTGGGTGAAGTTTTTGATGGATTATTATCGCCAAATGTGAAAGAAATATTTAACGGTAAGTAAAGGAACAGCACGTTCTCTAAATAATCCTTCTTTATTCTCGGCGAAAGTCACTGTACGTCCGCGTCAATCCTTCCATAAAATCTGATTCGATTCTACTAAGAATATTTGGGACTTTGTCTAAATCCCTAAGTTTAAAATTTCTCATTTTCTGCTCGAATGGATCGTACGCAATATGAATATGTCAACATCAATCAGCAAAAATATCTGATGCAACGCAAATGACATTTAACATTTTTTTACAGTGCATTTGAAACATTTTCACGCAAGCGTATGTCAGTAACAAACTGCTTAAAATTTTCGTGAGTGCAGGTGTAATTAAAGCCGAAATCTCAGCGATGGATAAATTCGCATTAGTTTGACCGTTTGGGGATGCACATACTGCAGAATATCACACAATGGCTGCCCAGCTCGTCGTGGGATTGGACTCTGATTTTAGATGCAGGTAGTCTGGATTATAACCCTTTTTTGTATCGACTCTCACACTTCCGTTGTTTATACGGAACAAAACAAACCATGATTCGCTGGACTGTGGAATACTTGGTCTTTCCTCACTTGTCTCGCTGTTGTGACCATCACACTACTACTGAATTTCCTGTTTAGTTAGGCGTTTGGCTATATGGAGTAGTTGAGTAACGTGCATCCCTCCTGTGAGTTTTGTATTGTGGATTTTACATTATCCTCTTGGTTTGCACGTATCCAGAGCTTGGTTAAGATGGACATCGATGTGAGATACATTCCTTTCAGTGGTATATTTGACGGTCACAATTAAAATCAACATTCGTTTCTTCAAGTCAGTAAACTTTTATTTTCGTCTGTTATTCTTCCTCTCAAATGAAGTACTACATTCACTCGCGAAACAGTAAATGATTAAGCCTTCTCCGTCAAACATTCTCTGCTAACATAATAATTACGACTGGATGTTTTTGGTAGTAGGATTATTGGAGTTACATATTATAGAATGCAGGATGTCAAACTAAAAATGAAATATTAATGAACATCAGACAAAAAAATCCAAATATGGAAATTGTCATCGCACAATATTCACGCAAAACAGACTATGTGTGATATGCGGAAAATGTTAACGTTGATCCATCAGAACCCTTTTCACTGAGAAAAATTTTGTCCCAAAACCGAGACACTTTTCTGTGTCATGGGCTTATACGACACACTTAAGTGTGTCAACCATGACACACTTAAACGTGAGTCAATTTTATTCACATAAATATTTCATTTTCTCAGGCTGGTCACTGAGTAAACTAATGTTCAAACAACGTCTGATAACGTCTGAGAATTAAAAGAAAAATTAGTGAAGGTATTCTGGCTTTTAAGAGAATTGGACTCCATTCACAAAATCTAAACACAGTTCGGCTTACTACAAATATTTTTGCGCTGTTTGAAACATGTGTATGGAATTTTAATCGCTCAACCACTTTAATATGTGGTCAAAGGAAATACTCAGTTGTGTATCAATATATTTCGAAAATCGTTTGAGACAAACAGGTGTGTCAAAAAGTTCTCCCAGTGTTCACTCAAGTTTTCTCATTAATGCTTCTCACATTGTATATTTATTTGGAGAGCAATTTCAAATGAAAATTTTGGTATTGCTTTATAATTTTGAAATAGAGAAATAATTCAGTACTTCACACGTTTAAAAACAGCTTCATTTCCAATAAATTTTCAAGTATGCGTGCTTAAAGAGTTATTAAAGAACTGCAATACTCCATAAAAACGATATCCATCGAAACTCAAAAACAAAGTATGCTAAAAACTATCCCAACATCAGTGAATGAAGCGAATCGAAAGTTAGAGCCCCTAAGTTGCGTTCGCAATAATTAAAACTAAAAGAATTATGAAGCAAGAAGATTAGAAGAATGATTATTCCAATGTGTGACAGCATACCGCAGCCTTCAATGGCAGTGTAGGGTGATGCTAATATGAGGGTCTTGTGGCTCGTTACATTCTCGAGTGGAGTGCGGATCCTGGATGCAGAAAAGTTGTGTGTTTTCCCAACTTTAGTTTATCTTTATAGCTTGTTGAGGCCTAAGGAAATTCTCGCCTGATGTTGCAATCAAACGAAAATGAGTTAAAAATGTACGTTCTCGAATATTTTTCTTAACGATTTTTAATGAAAATCATCTGAGTTACACTAAATTCATGTTTACAAATTTTGAATGAACGTAAAAATTTTCCCTCGGTGATTAAATCAAATTATTCTCTTCCTAAATCTGAAACTGAACGGTAAGTAAATTTTTCGTTCTAGATTAACCTGGAAGAAACGCACTTTGAGCGCAGAAACGGAATTTGGGAAGAGAGTCTCTGGTACGATGCTTAAACTTGCACATCTCGCAGCTGCTGTCGGTGAACTTCTGGCGACGGCTTTGATGTTGTTCTGACAACACGTGGCGACATCTGCAAACCAAGCTGGTGTGCAGTTCCTGTATAATTGAAGTGACAAGTTCAACCCGAGAGCATTATTTGCTGAAAGTCACTTGAGTTAGGATTTGCTAGTTGTTAGAGAAATTTACCCTGACCCAAAACAGGTGTTCTACCGTTGGCTTCCAAAGTAAGTGTTCGTAGGAACATCAGATCTCGCTTTGATTTGAATAAGATTGGTGCAATTGCAGAGGGGAATGTTTGCAACTAGAAATGATTGTAATAGTGTACATATTCGACGATTCTTCTCAACAGTGATACGCAAACGTATTCAGCGCATTAGTAAATCTTTGAATTCTCAAATGCTACTTTTAAATTTGACTCAAAGTACAATAAGATCATATCATTGATCCAGATACCTATTATCCACAAACAAATCAAAAATCGATGCATTTTCAATCATCTACAGCAAAACACTCAAAGGTCCCATTGAAAATGTATTCGATAATTTACTTTTATCTTTAACAAACTATTTCATTTAATCGTTTGTATTTAATGTGTCTCATCATAGTAAACTTGCATGATAGTGTGAAATATTTCAGCCAGTCTCAGACCTCCATATATGTTCTCTAATAACTCAATAACTCAAACTCTCAAAGCATTGTGAAACGCTTTTTGAAACTAATGAATCGTATAAATATAACAACGTTTGTTTAGACAATAGAGAAATGTTCTTCCGGCTAAGACTTCTGTCGAATTATTCTTTGAAAACTTTTGATTTGCTACCAGAGCTTAGCAAGTTGTAATGAATACGCTGTGAACTTCTGGCATCAGCATTTGGATTGGGTAGTTTTGAGCAAATTAAAATTAAGTGATGTTTTCATTCTGTACTTCGAAATTTTATTAAAAACAACACGAGCTTATTCTGGGGGTGCAGCAAACTAAATTATTAGTTTTTGATACATGCTGGCTCAGGAAAAAAATTGGTCTGGCGCTTGCTTTATATTTCAAATTGTAACAGTCACGCAAGATTAAATATGCTCTAGCTTCTGTGTGTTGTTTATGGTACACGAATATATCTCCCAATATGCATTACTAGATATTATTAGATAAATTACATATCTATCTTCTATGTTCATATCTTTAATATCAATTTAAATTTTTTAGAAACTCATATTCAGCGCTTCAGGCGGATTTACTCAAAAGAAAATCTCATACACTCAATGCTTGTCATTCCTAAAGGTTTTCCACTTGAAGATATAACTGTCACTTACGATCAAACTTTGACTGCAGTCTGAGTAGATACTCTAGCATAATTTCCTTTCACTAATTACTTTCAACCATTTTCTGATACAATTGGGCTTTTTTCCTACACTGCATACAATTTTCTAAACTTCATTTTTGAATTCATCAATTCTTTCTGCAGTTTTCGTACTGGAATGCACATTTAAGTCAATAATTTATTGTTCCTTCGCAGTGCACTCAGTCGAAGTATCGTTGTTGCCTCAAAGCTACTTATCAAGGAACGTACAATTAAAGTCTTAGCTCATCCCTTTTCTTTCTTTTTTATGATTGTATCGAATTTTCAAATGTGCGATTTATTTTGATGCTCATTTGTCTACACAAAACGCGTTTCACAAAACGCGTTTCAAGGTTTTCAAGTTATGTTCTTAACATCCGAGTAATGAACAGGACATTTTATGTAACAGTGCATAGCATGTAAGTGAACATTTAAATGGGTAAAACTTTTCAGATTCTTCAGCTACATCACAGTACATCTGAAAGAACTGAGAAAACTGATCGCACTCTAAACAGTCTTTAAACAGCTATTTAACACTTTTAACTAGAAAATGAATGTTCTCTAAACCGTGTTTGAACAGCTATGTAACACTTTTAACTGTTGAATGAATGCTCTCTAAACAGTGTTTAAGCAGTTGTTTAATACCTTCAACAGTTAAACTTAATTTTTCCAATTTGCCAGTCCACAATATACCACTCTAATTTGTCAGTCCATCAATGGGTTAAATCAACCATGTGTTCAGAGATGCTCCTCTGGTGATCCCTCTGTCGAAGATTCTAAGCTGTGCCCTATTTAACGTAGCGACAGCTCGCAGCCAGTCCGCTGGAATTGCAGTTACCGAAGCTTCCGAAACAATCCATCACCCTCTCTGAGGGACGTCGAGATCCAAGTTGGGCACGTGAACAGACGCGCTGATGACGGCATGACGCCAAATGACTGAGCGGTCATGTTTGATCTGCCCTAGGCGCGCTGCAATGAGCCGGCCCTCTGCTTCATGCAATACATCTCGCAGATTAAAGAGATGTCCCTGTGCAAGATTGCAGATAGACCGCGACTAACGGAGATTGCTGGCAGTCTCATCACAAGCAACTTCGCCCACCGAGCATCATCAAAAAGCTCTGTTTCGAGCCTGGTTGTTGATGAAGTGATCGCGAGTACTCTGATCATGCGAATTCTAATCAGATATGCATGAGATTGTGTTTGTGATTAATGAGTTACAGAGTTTTTGCTGGCGTTTTAGACGTGTCTGTTGGAATGCAACTCGATATTCGTCTTGAATTGGAGACCTACAGGGATTAATATTGATTGCAAGCGATTTGAATGAGGAAGAATAGTTACGGTGTAGCAGATGATGGGTTAGATAAAAAATATTGATCAATTTATTCGTGTTAAACTAGGGAAAAGTTTGCCATGAATAATGCGCTCTCACATCTTATGTGAGAAAAAGCGTAGGAAAAATTGTTAAGCACGTCAAGAAACGCAAAAATGTTGCTTCAGATGTGCAGAGATATTTGACACAACTATGGTGCTACGTCAATGCAGAAGAATGACTTAGGAAAGACTTTCAGCGTAGTATCTGTGGAATATGTAGATTTTAATCTTGTTGGGTTACGGACGCAATTGAACGGTAAATGCTCAAGTGACTATAAATGAATTTACTCTCTCTCCAGCGGTAATTGAGACACCAAACTGAAGCCTGCTAAAAATACATCTGAACAGTGTTTAGGAACTGTACCCAAGGTTGGACAATTGAGGATAATACAAGACAGAATAAATTCATCGCAAGGTGAGTGAGGAGACAACACTTGCCGAGTGCTCCTTAGCGGAATAAAAGGGGGGCTTTTTTAGCAATGTTCTGCTAAATGAAGTGCTTTTTTACTACCCCGAATCGTGCTGCGTGCACCAACTGATATATGTGTATACTCTTTTGTCCCCAGTAAATCAAATGTTGTTCTTTTTTAGTACCACTGAGTGCATGGTGCATGGTAGACGACTGTGTAAGATACTTTTAATTACCATGACGTGTAGTGAGTCACTTCTGTCAAACATTCTTTGTTGCCTTTGGTAGACCATGTGCGATGCTATTTTACGACCACGGAGTAAAAAAAGTACCCCAACTCTTATATTTACGTTGTCATTCAGCAGTGTGGTGAGGTACGCTCTTACTGCATTGTTGCGCAGACCGCATCAAAATTTTTAGCGTCTCAAAACACGTAAGTTTTTATGCTTTTTTACATACGCGGACAAAAGAATGACTTTAAGAGGGTCCTGGAAGCATTTTGCATTTCATTCAGCCTCACAAGGAGAAACCCGATGAAAATAAAATGCAAAAACGGCTAGATTTGACTCGAAAAGAAATTTTCTTGTTGTTAACTTTTATATTTTTATTATGTTTTGACATTGACTTCCTTCCAAATCCAGAGTGCCGCTAACTTTTATTTACAGAACATTTGAGTCTTCACATTAAGGTTCATTCTTCCCTGATACGCTGATAGAAAAAAACACGAAATATCGTTACTTTTTAAGCTCTGAAGAGGGAAATCAGTGCAAAATATTCACTAGGACTCGGATAGAACTTTCCTCCCCTTTGCAGCACGGTCATAAGCTGCAAGTTACTCAGCGTGTACGAAAATTGATACCAATTTTCGTACACGCGTTGAAACAAGCCTAAACAGTACATTATCAAGCAATTAAAAGTTTACACAACGTTACACGACTTGAAACTACTCATAAAGTGACGTCACTCAATAATAAATAATTCAACGACATGCTCGACTCAAAACTGATCAATAAACGGTCCAACTCGATGACAAATGACAAAAAATGTCCAACACTCATGACATTGGAGCCGTTCATAAAGAAGTCAACTGCAATCAAGAGATTTTTTTTACGTGAGGACGCTGACAGCCGTAAAACTTTGCTTAAAATTATGTTCTGCAATGAGAAATGTAAATGGGTTGCGGTAACAGATGAGCACGGTAATATTTTTCAGCTGGTGTTAAACAGACGTCAGCGTTAGATTCTAAGGTGGTCTCTGATGATCTTAGAAAACTTGGCCCCTGATGGAAGGACGTTAGAAATTCAGATCTTTTAGCCTCATCAGAAGTGACCCTCGCCTCTATGGAAAAGCACCATTCTTTCTGTGAAATAAGACACATTTTATTTACGCTTGAAGAGTTTAGTTTGTTTTACGGAAAAAGGATTTGTGAAATAGAAATGACAAATGAAAAGGATTTGTCATGAAATAGTGCACGTTCTTGTGCAGTGTGAAGACATGGAAAATTCGCAGTTTGTCAATCGGTATTTAATAAAAATTTAATTCAATTTCACTTATTTATTCTACTGAGAGACCGAGAATGGTTGAATATTCAATTCCAAGCAGTAAATAATTTCAGGTTTCCAGCCATTTTAACATTAAACTTTTAAGCTATTCTTTTCACTGACCTCCATTTTGGAGTACAAATATAGAGTATACGCTTTAACTTTCAATCACTTGAACAGGGAACAAAGGCTGACACAGCGAGATGTGTCGACGTTGGATTTACCAGAGTGGTAATACTAAAATATTAGGGAGATAAACTCCGATAGACATGTAATTTATTTATCAGATTAATGATCAAATCAACAAACTTGATCAACAAATGATCAAGTTCAAACCCGTTTTATGATACATTTTAGCGTCTAGAAAGGAAATAAAAAACAATAGAATTAAAGAACTAAATGCTCACTCTAACTTGTGAGAATACGAGACGCAAAAAGCTGATAAAGAGAGCGCACTGGAACACGAGACCGAAAGCCCAAAAGAATCAGTAAATCGGAGTCAAAAACCACAGAAATAATAAATGCTTGTCATGCATATGAGATTATTAAAGACATTTTATAGACTTAACTCTGAACCTATATCTGTAAGACCTAATCCAACAATTGTATCTATAAGATGGTTTCTTGAATTGAAACTTAACGACTCTTAAGCACTGGGAAATGAAATCAAGTTGTGATTGTAACAACTTTTTTTTTTCAAGTTAGACGCTTCTCTTAGTCATGGGATAATGAAAGGTGCACTTTGCACACTAATGCAAGAGCTAGAACGCTTCATCTTCGAGAGGGAAGGTGGGTAGCGGATCAATGTAAGAATGAAATTTACAGAACTCTGCGGCGAGAAGTTAACGAGACTAATTGTAAAGTATACAGTAGAAGAGGCCTGGCAAAGGGACTCAAGTGAGCTATTCAAGTTAAGTGTTTGTTGAATTCCTCAAACATTTGTTTAGCATTTTGTTGAAACAAATGTAGAGACAATGAATCAATGCAAAGTCTTGATGTAAAAACATTGCCATTTCGCTAAAAATTCAGAAAAGTTATTCCCCGTCAAAAAAGGAAAGAAAAGTTTCAGTTCAGATTTTGTAAAAATCTAGTTATTTCGTTATTTTTTCTCTTGCTTGATTGTCATCGTCCACATTCTCAGTTCATTAATAGCACTCGGCAAAATCCACAGATCAGCTTTCACTAATAAAATAAAGAAAGCTGAGCAAGTAATTTGAATAACGATCAAGCTTAAATGGCCATTGCAAGAAAAATAATTTTCCTGTCTCTTCTGTAAATACTACTATGTAATTACTCCTGATAGGGTAGGCAAAAAATAACATACATACATACATCCATAAACAGCTCCACTGAACAGGTCACAGGTGTTCAACAGTCTAATAAAAATGAAAAAAAAAATCGTTCAATATTGACTAGTTAAGACAGTGAAATGTTTATGTGTGTCTAAGGAAAGAATGACTTCAACAATCTGTAGAAATTTATTGTACAAATTGACTGTGCAATTTGCAGGTTTACTGTACAAAACCTGTCTGGAAGAGAAGTAACAAAAGTACTGACTAATAAAACAGCTTATCAGAAAATGGCAAAAGTGTACAATTGCTGATTAAAAAGTAGTTGCTCAAAACACTAGTTGGTGAAAAGCATCTGACATGTACACTAGTTGATAGAAAGCAGCTGGCTGGTATATTTTTTAATCAAAAGGTACTTGAAAATCCCCATACCTAATCAACAAGTACCTGGCCAGCGAATTTGGTAAATCAAAACCTACTTGACCAGTAAATTAACTGATCAAAAAAAGAAAAATTTGACCAGTACATTAGCTGATCAAAAAGTAGCTGACCAGCACCCTGGATGATCGAAAGCATCTGCCCAGTAAACTAGTAATGGAAGTGAAGCTGACCAAACAGAAGTCTGATCGAAATGACCCCAAATGAAAGGCAGTCTCGAAAATATTATTTTTGACTAATGAAGTCCAATTCCCTTAGAATGGCATGCTAATAGATAAACAAACGAATAGACTAGATAACCACCAGATTGTTTGCTTTAAGGCTTCTCGAGACTTGTAGTCGAACTCTTTCGGATGCGTTAGTTTGTTCTATAAATTTATAAATTGCCGTATTTTGTGTGGGAAGTGGAATATGCGATAGGGTGTGAAATCTCGTACAATGATTTTTTTCTATTCGTTTGAATGGATTTGCTTATGAGTTACTTCAAAGCTAAACTCAAAGTTGTAGAAACCGTCTACACATAAACAGGAAAAAAAATGAACTACTGTAGCAACCTTCATCTCAAGATATGTTTAAGACTTGTTTACCCTTATTTCCACTATAATTAAACCGATTTACATTTTAAAAGCAAAAAGAAATGTTTTTTGGCAGCGCGGCATTTCATTTCAAAGTGTGTTGCCAAGATCATTGATACAAAATTACATTCAGGACAAAATAGGCTGGCTGTACAATCAATCATCAAGTTATATTTTTTTTTATCAAATATGAACCTTAACTATGTGGATAAGAAAAAGCCTCAATTATTCAACTAAGACACCTAAGCTTCATTCAAGTTATGAAAAAGTTGCACTCATTTCATTCTTGTAACTCAAGGAGCAAGTGTGCTAGACATCTGCTTGCAGCAGCAGCCTTCTGGCCCTTGTGTCATGCACAAAAGCAACCACGCAGTAAAGGGTTTCTTTGAGAAGCTAAAATATTGAAAGCAGCTGAGCGCTCTGGAAAATATTGAGGACAAGGATATCATCCTACAGGCTTGCAATTGTATGATGAACTTTTAGCATATCGCTTTCTCAGCAATGCTCTTTCAAAACGACCTTTCAATAAAGCTGGGGTTATTGAGTTCAGTAGCTTCTATGTCAAGTGATTCGTATCTAGATCTACAAATTCGTTGGATATTATCTCCGTTATTATCGAAATTCTTTAAGCTTACTCGATGTAGCTTTGAAGTGCTTTATGGAAGTTTCATGAATGATATCTCATCATATCATTATGCCAGCGCTTTCGTAGGCGTATCTAATTCTCGAAGTTTGAGTTCGATATCTTCGGTTGATCGAATCCGGGAGGGAGCCTATTGTTGATTCTGAGGCGCATCCAAAGGGATGCGATCGACAGCATTGCAAGGCACGCATGTCTCTAAGGGATAATAGAAGGAGCAGATGGGGCTTTTAGAGATGCCTTCGCTGATGCCAATCCTGATCTACGCAATGATTTAAAGAGATGGAGAAATAGGAGATGTTAGGTAATAGTTTGATTTCATTATTAGCGTAACAGTTAAGGTTGATCGAAATGAATCCAACTAAAAGGCAGTCTTAAAAATATTCTTTTTGATAAATGAAGTCAAATTCTCCAAATACAACATTCTAATAATTGGCTGATTTTAGTCACGGAGTGTTGGCCCATTTTAGTCACGAAATATTCCATGAAGCTACAACGATATAAAAAACGCCAACTCAGTTCTATCACACATTTGTGTTAGAAGCTAGAAGCAACTCTACATAATTGGTTAGTACTAAACCTTGAATTTGTTGTGTTATAATAAGAAACTAATTAATTTGTTTTCTGGTGAAATATGATAAATTTGAGATGGGTTAAAAATGATATCTCATTATATGATGACCGTAGAATTTGTCACAGTAAGTCTTTTTTTCTCCCGGAAATCGTCCGAGAAAGTTTTGGGCTTCAACTGTGGCAAAAATATTAATGCGTTAATATGAAAGACTTGGATACTGATATTTCTTGATAGTAACTTTAAATGTAAATAACTAATTTCTTAACAATTCTCTGTTATAATGTACATTATGAGAGGAAGATTACAATTTTTAAAAAATTTAATACAGTAAAATATTTATATAGTTATTTCAACAAATTTTATCGTAGAATTCCACTTCTGAAATATTTAGACTGATAAACTCAACTACAGTAACTTAACATTCCTCAGACTAGTTATTCTGTTTTCTTTTTTCTCTTCTTACTTTCATAACACATATTACGGGAGTAAACCTCAATTTTAAGTATCTCCAAAAATTTTCCGTCAAACAAAAACGGAAGTGAATCCATTTTTCTTTTCGAAGAACTTATTTTAATTGTTTCCAATTCTTCAGTTGATTTACTTTCATCTAGTAAAACAAATATTTAATGCTCGTAAAGGAAAGTTTGACCTTCCCCTTATTCAAAAAAAATTTTTCAGCTTTTTTAGTTATTTACAAGACTCTTTAACATTTATTTGCATATTTTGATTAAATTCGAGCAAGTTATTCCATCAATTTTTGACATGATATTTTGAAGTTTAATTGCATGATTTTCTTCATGATTTTCAAGTGAATTATTTTAGTTTGTTAATCAAAATAATTCTTTTCATGTTATTCTTTAAAAATATTCAAATTTATTCCACAGGATCTGTACGATTCATTCATTCCATTCCTTATAATTTAATTACATGGCTCCCATGACTATATTCAAATGAAATATATCAATCCACTCATTTCATTTCCTTTGATTTAATTATAAGATTTCCTTTATTTTATTCCCGTGAAGCCCACCAATCCATTCATTTGATTCTTTTCAAATTAATTGCATAATTCTATTCAAACGTACACGCATGATTCCTACCATCACAGGCAAGACCTTTAATTTAGCCGTGGCGCTGCATCCCATCCCTCAAACTTGCATTAGAAAGCATCCTTTGTCTTGGGATCTGTCGGAAAACTAGCCGTGGGGTGATAAATCAAAACAAGGAGATCTTCAGGGTTTTCAGCAGGTTAGCTGAAAAACAAGCAAACATCACACGGAGAATGACATACTATTCGGTGCGAGGATCTCGGCGAAATTGATTGCTGTTCATAACGAAGCCGGGAGAATCGTCCGGCGCTTTTTCATTTCGTTTCGTTACGCTTTAATAATTGCGAGCTTGTTTCATTAGTGAGCGTGCAGTCCGAGTTGCGAAGGAGTGCCTCGGGCTGCGTGATTGACGATGGCTCTCCTTCCTCTCATTATAGATGATTATCTGCAGCAATAATGCGGGCTCGTGCAACTCAAATAACGTACAAGCCTTGCGGCAGCAGCAGTACGCTCGTTTTTTCGATGCGCTTGTGCACCTGTAAGATGGTTGTCAGAAATGGGCCAGCAATTCATGACTAAGAAGGTATTTCTTGAATTGAGCGGTTTGAGGGACTCGTTCAATGGTGCTGTGTGCATTTTTACTTTCCGTGACGAAATGAGAAATTATTCGATAAATTGTAAAAATTTTTGCAGATCTTGAGTAGCTGTATCAGGTCTATTTGTAAATATAATTTCCATGGCCGGAAAGTGGTTTTGGAACCCGCGTTTGTAGCATTTTTATTTTGAATTGTTAGGTTGAAAAAATGCAGTTAAATGAGTTTTTCAGTAACTACTGTGGGAGTTTCAAGAATTGCAATGGTAAAATAATATGCAGCTTTTTCATAAGAGTCGGTTCCAAAACATGAAAATATAATGACTAAAAATAGTTCCGTACTGAGCGAGGAAAATAGTTTTTGACCTACATATGCTTCCCCTATTTTCACCTGAGGAATAGTTTACACTTGCTTTCGTGCATTAACATTTAAAAGCTGTAAAAGAAAGCTCTCATTTAATTCATGGACAGTCTCTGCAATGCTTGACCTCAACAATGATAAGGTATAGGGCAAGCATGCATTCCAGCTATATTCCAGCCTTCCAGGACTACTAAACAATACTACAACTCAACCCTCAAATGATCCTGTTCTTCAGGAACATTATATTATATGACTTAATTGCCAGATTACGAGGGATTACAGCACGGGTTATCAATGGTTATGCTAAAATGAGATTTAAGTGAGTAGAAAATGCTGAAAAATCGGTTCAACGTATTTTTCTTTCAGAACTCCCTGCGTAGACTCATTAAAACACAATCAAACTTTTTTGTTAAAATAACATTAAGGAACTCTCTCATCAATGAAGCAGACACGCTGATGGATAACATCATGACACAACACGCATCACATAGCAATACCATTGTAACACACAGTACAATGCGTCGCAATTGTAACACACACTGCAGTGCGACGCAATTGTACCATACATAACAACGCTACGCAATTGTAACATGTATTGTAATGCGACGCAATTGTAGCACACACTACAATGCGACGCAATTGTAACACACACTGCAATGCGACGCAATTGTAACACACACTACAATGCGACGAAATTGTAACACACACTACAATGCGACGCAATTGTAACACACACTACAATGCGACGCAATTGTAACACACACTACAATGCGACACAATTGTAACACACTACAATGCGATGCAATTGTAACACACACGCACTACAACGAAACGCAATTATTGTAACCTACACTGCAATGTGAAAAGGCAATTATGTAGGTCTTCCGTTCTTCGGTCCCTCCGGGCTCATGACAACCAATTACTGCACACAACGCTGCATACAACGCTGCACACAACACTGCACACAACGCTGCATACAACGCTGCATACAACGCTGCACACAACGCTGCACACAACGCTGCATACAACGCTGCACACAACACTGTACACAACGCTGCACACAACACTGCACACAACACTGCACACAACACTGCACACAACACTGCACATAACGCTGCACACAAAGCGGCACACAACACCACACAACAAAGACCTAAACACTCTCTATCAATGCTCAGGCGTCGCCATTGCTATACAGAAATGAACGTCTTTGATTCTATCGAAACTACAATCGATTGAGCGTCTTGTGCAGGCATGACTTGCCAAGTAATCTTGCGAGCTTTGGCCCCTAAGACCGTATTACGACTTGGAAATGGAGACCATGTCCGACTATTCCTTCCAGGAATGCACTTAGTCCTGCGAATGCCTTTTTTTGAATGATTCAGAGAAAACGATGTGTGAGGTATTTTATTGCATGTTAAACTTGAGTTTCTGTTATTGTATTAGAATGAGTTTTTGAATTATGAAAGTGTGTTCCAGTCTGCCGTGGCATGTATCTTTCATTGCCTAACTTGTGTAGACGAAGATATTTTTATGATGTCTTAATTAGTGTCCATCAATTAGTGCGAAATTAATACTTCAATCTTACATACAAAATAAATGCTCAAAATCATAATCATAATTGCTGATCTAAAGAAGAAAAACATGTCATTTACAAGTAACAGCAATAGATATTTTCAAAGTTCTGATGACCTTTTCCTTTTACTTCGGAAAGGCGAAAGCTAACATGCTTTCTTACACTCAGAATAGTTACTTTATCTACACGAGTATGATACATACAAAATTTATTCTTAACATAATCCCTAAAATAACAACATACGTTCTGAATTTTAGGATACATTGGTGACTAACTTTTAAATTTGGCGAAAGCAGGCAGTTTGATTTCAAGATCTTGCTTCCAGACGCACCGACATCTACAGGCGCGCAGGTGTCGATTGTGCTGTGGTGCGGACAGGAATTCCGCAGCGACTAAACTTATTAAAGAAAACTTTGTCAACTTCTATCCCTCAGGAGCAGCTAGAGAACTCAGATGATTAAAAAATGGAAATCGCACTTGAATGTATCATGAAACGACTTACAAATACATTTTAAGTTTTCCAACAACGTTTGAGGCGAAAAATATGATGCGAGTAAAATATGATGCGAGTGAAGTATGATGCGAGTTTTGGGGACCAATCACAATTTCATTCAGTTATCACTTGAACAAGCCTAATCCTGTATCTTAGACATTGAAAATATTTTGATTCATCCGACGACGGTGTTCGATGGTAAAATGTTGGCAATGCGAACACTTTCACTGTTTTGGAGTTAAAATCTGTGCCGCCCAGAAAATGAATTCACCTACATTAGGTTACTTGCAATTTCCAACTAAAGGGACATGGTTAACATACTCTGTCTCACACCCCTCGCCAGGGGTTTGCTTGCATGGGCCGAAGTGAAGCTGGCACACAATAGTGAGAGATAAATGAAGTTAATTTTTAGCAGAAACATACATTTCAGAATACGATTCTGCTTGCTTGATTGCTGGCATGCTTGCTTGTTTGCTTGTTTGCTGGCCTGTTTGCTCGAGTGGGCTTTCTGTTTCTCCTGACACTCCGTGATCTGCGAACCTGAGAACATCATATTACCTGTAAATATTTCTGTTTCAAACACAGTATTTTAATCAGATTGAAATGAATTCAAACGTTATCCGACTTCAGAAACGGAGGAACAGAAAAATAGGCACCAGCTTCAACTGCATTTTAAAATGAGCTTACACAAAGAAAACTTAGCTCAAACTTATAAAAAACGTCATCGAGACTCGAGAGCACTTGCTGAAAATAATCTGCAGGAATCATTCATTACCCAAGTGACAAGCGCTGACGGTGCATGTGCGTGTCACATGGATCACGATTATAACAATAGGGAAATTGTGCGCTGAAAATGCCCTTTGAAACGCATGTACAGGATGTCCCACAAAACTCTGAACCGAGTATTTATACCCGTGTCAGTAATGCCATCATAATTTTGCTTGAAATTAAATGCTCATCGTTTTCTAATGATGACATTACTGATACTGGAAAATGATTACTCGTTTTGGGTTTTTTGCCGGACACACTGTATTGGGTGTCCAAACTCGTTTTGCACGCGTAACTGAGGATTCCTTTGTACGCCGAAAATTTGGGATGATTTCGCTCATTTTGACTCGAAATGTTTTTATAATTTCGTTGATTCCAGGTATACAAGACGCTAACAATTTGCTTGGTGGGCAGTCGAACTAATTTCGAAAACACGGAGTAGTTTGTTTAGTGTACGTGGTGTACATTTTTAGTAATATTTCTACAAATAAATTATTTTGCAATTAAAACACCAAATTTGATAATCAGGTTCGTAGAAATTACAGTGCATTCGTTTTGTTGAACTAATAACTTGACCATTACATTGATCCTTAGATGAAGCATAATAAAACAAAGTGAGTTTACCTGAACAAATTGCTGGAAAAAGAGACTTGAGAAATTCACCTTGTGTCAAGACACTCAAGAAAATTATCAAGAGTAGTCTCTGATTTAATTTCGTATCAAGACAACAAGGTCCAAGACCATAATTCAGACTTTAAAGCAACGTATTAACGCTCTTTGCAGCTCGTCAAGTTAACGAAATGCCATAGGGAGTAACACAACGGTCATATGCATGCGAGATGGGGGATCATCTCGCCGCCAGGCAGGCCAAGTCTAGGCTCCTCATGCCCACCCTCTGACTCTCCACAGAATCCTTCACTAATGCTCCTTAAGAGCGCGGATTTTCATTTCCCTGTGGCTCTTCTTAAAAATTATGCAGTCAAGAGTCCTGCTCTAAATCCCACTCTTTAAAAGAGTTGAGGAGTTGAGTCTTAAGTGATGAACTCTGGAGCGGCATGTCAGGGGCCCAGAATATCAGCTTTTAATATTTCATTCATGAGATTTCAAGCACTGGTCTCATGAGGAGTTAAGTGGACCCTCTCGAGCTCACTTTTGCTAATTCTCGCTCGGTTTTATTTCGTCCTCGGGCGCAAGTGGCACCAGGTCTTTTTCGTGTACGCGAACACTACGACAGCATCTCGTTTTTTTAATTAATAATTAATTCAAACGGGGAAGCATAGGCGTCTGTGGATGAAAATAGCATTAAGTGCGTAATTTTGACACGCAGTTCAATTGACCGTTAGACTGATGGAAAATGTTGTTCAGTACAACTAATTCTCAGGTATAATTCAAATAAAAATTTTTTTCATGAAGCGAATCGCTCCTCTCCATGCCCTTGTGATTGAATTTCTTAAATATTTTAAGCTTAAACTACCTGAATATCATGCATGAGGCTCTTATCATGTTGAAATACAGCGATATTGGAGTATGCACTGTTTGCTTTGTGTTAATTTGACTGTTTCTCAATTGTGCTAAAATCAAAATGATGAACTTGCATGAAACTTTCGAAGAATATTGACACATCTGACATGCCCATGACGTGATAAACGTACAGATACGCACAATGCACACAAGCCGACGCTATTTTTGGTCAAATTACTGTGTTCCTTGTACTTCAAATTAATTACGATTGTAAGTTTAATTCGGGTTGCAAATATAGCATGACCGATAATAGATAGGGCATTATTACTTTTGAATTGGCAAGGAATAAAACTACAGAAGAAATAGTTAAACTGATTGGTTGACATCAGCACCCGTTGTTTTCACCCCTTACGTTGATGTCAGCAAACTGAGAATAATTTTACAGGTGATCTTTCGGAAGCATTTCAGGTCACTGATAAAGGACAACCAAGAGTAGTTTCACATCGTCCTATGCTATGAGTTGAAGGTGATGCTGAGGAAAGTCCTGGATTGACGAGTGGAGAAATTGTTAGCCACGTTGGTTTGACAAATGTGTTGAAATGTACTCGATATCGTCATCTGAAGGAAATTACCAAGTCAGCAAAACCGGTGTCAAGGCACCCATTGACAAAAAGTCACCAGCAAAATTAACTGCCATAAGCAGAGGATAACATTGCGGCCCACTTTCCAATAATTGTACTCAGCGACCTCGGTGGTAGGAACAAAGGATAAGTGTTAAAGGGATGGAATTGCTACCATCGTTTGAGGGGCCAACAAACTGCTGAAGGGAATAAGATTTGGGCGGGATTTATCGGAGAAAACTTAGTTAGCCCATGGAAAGTGTCAGAGTACATTAAAATAATCTCAGATGCACGCAAAGCTCAATCACAGAAGTATTTTGAGCCGAGGTTGAAAAGACAGGGCAACATTCAGCAACAAACAATATTTCCATGCAAAATAATGACCCCTCGAAGCTCAACAATCAACAAAGTCTTTATGTACAAAAACGAGGGTTCTGTGAGCTTTGAAAGATGAAGTGATCACCAAATTTTTCAGACTTAAGCTCATTATACAACCTGGGGAGCATACTGAAACAACGACCTCACGAAAATGGATGTAGATTCAAGAATAAGGATGAGCTGTACGAAGCTATTCATGGCATGGTATTTGAATTGCTGTAGACGAGATGCTCCAATTAACAAATTCCATGAATCATTCAAGTCATTTCTGAAGAAGAAATGCAAATTTTATGCGAAAGCCCTGAAAACATTGGCTGAAATTAAAATTGTTGCTAATTTATTACTTTCCATAATTCATTCAACGTCGGTGTCCGTTGCTCAGTAGAAGAAACAACAATTAAAGTGATAGCTTTTCTCTTTTTATGAGCTTCAGTTACCCTCGCTAATAATTTGGCGTGCTACCATCTCCAGCTATTCAGAAAGATTGCTCTTATTTACTTCCAACTTCGCTCATGAATTCATTTTCTCCACAGTATGCGCAAGTCATGAGTGTCAACACCCCGTGAAAATATTGGGTAAATTCACCCCTAAGTTTTTGACAAAATTAAGAAATTTTTATCTGATTTATTATTTGGTTCGTTGTATAAACGCCATATAGTCATATTTACTGCGATTTTGTCAGTATGAAAGTTTCAAAAATGGAGATTTTCCGAATTAAAACGTCTTCCGTGCTTTAAACTTTTTCTCATCTGGTTCGAAACCCGAAAGTTAATCAAAGAACAGTGAAAGTTCCCAAAAGAGCATCGATTTTTTACAATCGGAGAAGGCTGTATGGCTTGGGCTTTATTCCGAGTAAGTTTTCATGTACATTCAACAACTTTAGAAGCATCTTTAGAAGTTCTTGAATATTTCTATACGAAGGAGTGAGTTTCTCTGGCACTCAGTGTGTTTAGCTCTGGTCCTCTCAGTTAAATAATTTACCCCCAGTGATTGACCAGGTTCCCCAATACATAATTTGTTGAAATATTAACAAAGTTCGCTCCTCAAGCATTAGATGCAAGTGTGAGAAAGTCACGTCGAAAGTCTTGCAGTGCCAGTCGTATAAGTTCGTAGGTAAAGGGGACCGTCTGAGTCGAAACTTAGCTAACAGCGTATTCTAAGCTTGAAGTAACCAAGAGGATAATTTAGCATGCGGTTATGTCAGATTACATTAATAATGTATTAAATTCCCGCTGTAAATGTTATTGATCTAATCAAAGCGCTTAATTTAAAAATCACAAATGAACAACTTTTGATATATAACTTATTTTCTCTGTCAGCCGCGCTGTTGAATATTCCGTATGAAAATTAATTTAAGAAGAAGTATCGTTTAAAGAAGCCCCCAGTGCTCTTATACTCAGAATAAAATTCTATCAACTTTATTTGAGGGTGAATCTTTCTGTCAACTGCAATTTCCTCTTTTGGGCGCAGTTACAAACAGAGCCTCATGCAAACGATGGATGAAGGCGTTCTTGAAGTGAGATTATCATAGGATTAATCTCAAGAAATGCTGATGGGGCACAATATGCACTAAACCTGTGTGGTAACCATTAAGCCATAAGGAAGGTATTTTAAAATCGATGCTTGTGCATAGTTTTACCAGTTCCATTACACAAAATGTAAAAAAACTACTATGACAAGCGAATTTTGAGGTTTGTATTTAATAATCTGAATTTTTCTACATTAAGAAACTACTATGACCTACTTGGATATATGTTACTAAACAGACATACGTTTAAAATAATTCGGAATAGTTCCCCCAAAAAATGTGCATTATATTTTGTGTGTTATGATTAAAATTACGTTTACATCAGAGTTTTCAACCCACAGAGTCCTTTTCTGTTAGTTCACAACCAACCGATGAAAGTTTCGAACCCGATACAGTGCAAATTCAACCTATATCTGCTTGACATCAGGTGTCTTCAATTAAGGGAAATACTTGTAAATATTTAGCAAGAGCAATCAAGATTACCATCTACTCGCACAATCAAGTGGTTTCTCATTTCGCCCGCATGAGCAGTTTCTTCGTTGGAGGTGTCACACCGTGAAAGCTGATGGTTTCTCCCGTAATCGTGTTGACTCGTGATGTAGCGGTGCAGTAGCATCATCGAGGCTGATGTTTTGGTACACTAAGTGCTCGAGAAGAAAGCAGCTAAAAAGATCGGCAGCAGAAAGATGCAGCTGCAGCGACTGCCTCCGACCGAGTGCCGATGAAGCCGTAATGTGAGCTGTGGCAAGCGAAACACCGACCCTCGTTCACAGAGACCCAGCGCTCATTGGTGATAGCTATGACTCTGTGACTCGAGATTTGGCTTAAAAAATAGCATTTGTCTGCATTCTTTGTCCTAACATGCAGCGGCAAGTTCTAATTTTACAGAGCTAGGCGGGCTCGCTCGAGCCGTACGACTCAGTCTGCTGCGTACCAGAGTCTGCTGAACTGGTGCTGAAGGTGCTAGGCTCTCTCTAGGTTAGCGGTAGAAATTTTTCTCCAGTCGTCCAGTTGTGCAAAATTCCGTCAGTTCACACGCTGACCTAAGTAAACCACCGCAAACATGACGTTCTGGCAGGAGAATTATGGCTTCGTCAAGGAAGTCTACGACTTCCGTCTTGCGAAATACCAAGAGTGGATGGACAACCTGGAAGCCATCGTGAGCAAGGTGTTGGCCCCCAACGTCCAGTACACCTACAAGGAGTTCAAGATCATCCAGGACTCCCTTGCGGTAAGCTGTGACCCGACTGTTTGACGTGTGGTATTTGACATTCAGTCTGTCACTTGAGCTAGACATTTTTGTTTTTTCCTGTCAGGATAGTTTTGACACCTGTCACATCGCGCACCTGTGACAAGCATTGCATCGACAGAGAGGTCTGCATTGACTTCAGGCAGTACCCAAACGTGAGCTCACAAGCGCTTTGGAAAAGAAAGGCGGTGCTGTGGAATTGAATGTCAGTTCCCTCTTTTGAAGTGCTGTCTTTAAAAATTTTCATGCCGAAATATTCAAGTTGCTTTGATTGAATTCCACCTTTCCGTTTAGTTAGCAATCTATTTCACCGCATGTTTTCTGCGTGTTGTTTCTGAAGCACAAAATTATTTTGCAAGATATGTAGAGAAGTAGAAGTGGAAAGAACATTAATTAACGTCATTTTTGCGAATATCGTAGCTACTTCATTAGAATGCTGTGATGTTAGAAAACAAATCCATTTGTACTTTGTTGTTCAATTGTATTGATACAGTGAAGAGTGTTTCCACTTGATATTTTTTTTCTGCAGCAACAGGAAAAAATCACAGTTTATTAACACTTTGCTCAATATTTCTTACATGAATATTTCGCAATGTTAATAGACGAATCCATTTGTACGGTCAATTATATTTAACAAAATGCATTGAAGAGTGATTGAATTTAACATTTCTTCTGCAGCTCCCATCCAAAAAGTACAAGTCATAGCTTCACAGCGCGTTGCTCGATAATTTTTAGTATGAGTGTAAAGTAAAGGTAATGACTGCTGAGTTTTACGAGTGAGGAGTGAAAAATTGCGAATAAAACAGAGAGGTAAAAACGTCATATATCTGATTCGACCGAATAAATTTAAAAAGCAGATATGAGCTACTCTAGAGTAATTGCTGATATACAGAGAACATTGAATAAAAAGCTAGAGATTTATAGAATGAATAACGAGTAAGTTTTGTGATTGAATTTTTTCTGCGCTGTACATTGGAATGTATTACACTTGAATGTTTACGGTAGTAGAAGACGTCCAAGTAAATCTTTATTTAAACATCAGAAATTTTGGTATTGACGAGGTAAAAATATGATCAACCCTTGATTGAGTGAGCGACCCAGGACTGATTTTCAGCGCAGTCAAAACGTTCATGAAATTAATTAAGTTTGAGATCATTTTTGAAACGCATCAATATTGATGACATATTCATTGACCTTTAAAACAAAATAGCATCTAAGAAAAGTAAATGTGCGTAATTTTTATGCGGGATACAGGGATAATTCAATGAAATATGGTTGAGTAGGCGCGTAAATATATAGATACGTCATGTACGAATTAGACAAGAGGAATAGGCAAACTCCAAACTTTTGGTTGGGATGAAAAAAAACATAAGAGCGACCAATCATCGAACTCGAAATACTTGTCATTCTTTAAATTTACAAAAGTTGAACTAATGATGAGAAGGCCAGTATTTTAAGATTGATGTCAGAATGGGATTTGCAAAAATACGAATAATTTTAGGTAATTCTTATTCCCTAACCCTAATGAAAATAATTTTAGGGACGGGTGCGAATTGAAATGGGAGAAACAGACAAACACTAATTGAACAGCTCTGAATATACAAAAATATAAACAAGGTTAGGATTTAAAATATATTACGAGCCCTTAGGATTAGGATTTAGGAATGAGAAAAAGACTAGAAATTAATAAAATGCGCTGTTCTTTGCTAACGAAGAAATTAATAGCAACATCAAGATTTATAATTGATAGCCAAACGAACGAGAAACATGCAAGGGTACTTGAATTTTTATATCAAACAGTTTTTGTATAAATTTCTTAAAAATATTTTATTTTAAAATTTATTCTGAATGCAAGAAATTGTAAGCTGCAGAAGCAGCATTTTGTAGATGTATTCTTTCATTTTAAAATTCAAATTAATTTCACATAAACTTTTAATCGCTTTTTATTCAGAATGAAAACGTTAACACTTTTATTATCTATTGCTAAATCAAAATACGGATGAAGTGCAAAATACGCCAATTATAATTTTGTTCTCATAGTTACAAGCGTTACGTACGTGTTCTGTTAACTTAATGCGTGGAAGTTTCAAAGAAACAAATGTTGTTAACTGCATTTAAATTAATGAGTTAAGAAGTTGAAGAAATCGAGATCACATTCTTTCTCCTTGTTACTCGCTATTCCCACGTGTGATGGCTAGCATCATTTCTCATCGCATTTTCACCTCATTAAGGACTTTTTATAAGGGCTGCCTCATCTTAGTTAAACAATGAATGTCAAACTTGTTCATTTCTATTTATTCAACGGATGCCAAGATGACCTATTCCATGTAATTCGCCAATCGAGCGAACTATGGATTAGTCCAAGACAAATGAAAAGGCATTTTAATTCAAATTAAATTTTGTTCGTTCACTATCATCACGTTCTTAAAACGAAACCATGGGTTGCCATTTCAGTAGGTTAATGAAAAGCGACAGTAGGAGCAGTGCGCAATAACGTCAACGGAAAAGTTTCGTTGCTTCTTTTTTGCAGTTTTTATTTCAGAGTTGGCAGGTGTTCGGAGATGCCGACCACCGCTGGCGTATTCTTGAGCAATTATAGAGAGCGGCTGCTTCCCTTAGCCTTTGTTTTCTCTAAGTCCGGCCTTGGCAGCGCGCAAACTAAAGCCTCTGCCAATTTCGCAGTTGCACCTCTCTTCGCTTCTAGCAGATCGTTTGGTTGAAACTTCATTTGCATTAATGCGGAACTTTTTTATCGTTACTTGCACTGTGCCTATTTCATTTATTCGTATATATTTTTATTAATCAAACACGGGATTACTCGAAGTTATAGGTACCAAGAAATTTGAATTGCTTAAACAGTTTGTAACTTGAGTAACTATCTGCATTCGAATGGTTTCTGTAACATCCAGTATCAGAGTGAATTAATCGTGCACTCCAACGTGATTGCACCACACATTAAAAATATAGTCCCGTATGACACCATTACATGATTTACTACGTAAACTGGATTACGACATTATTCAGAAATTTTTTAAAATAATCCGTACAAATTTAGTGTCAGTTTTTCACTTAGAATGTTTCAATAGTATACGAAATGAGTTTGAGGGCAATCTTTTAGTTGTTTTACACTTCTATTACAATAAAATCATGATATTAAAGCAACGCCTAGAATCTTTGATTATTTTCTCACTATACAAAAAGCGATTTCTAAAATTTAAATTTTGCTTCGAAATTGCGGGTATTGAATAGAATAGAATAGTTTAGAATAGAATATAATGGAACAAAACAAAATAGATTGGAATAGAACAGATTAAAATACGAGTGCAATACAATAAACTTGATTTAAATACGGCAACATGAGTGGATCTAGAGGTTCTTCCTTAATTGCTAGCCAAGTTCCATGCTCCCGTATTTCAATCATGCACAGTCTCCAGCATAGATAATAAAATTTAGTCCAATTAACAGCCCCCAATGTTCACGGGCAAGCACCAGTATATCCGTTTTAATACCAAGAACAAGAAACTTTACAGTGAAGCTCTTGCAAAATAGAGTCGAAAAAGTAACTCTTCCTCGCAGTTTGAGGTTGCATTGCTGCCCATTGTTCATGTACAATGGCTTGCTTAGGAAAAAAAATATTTCAAGAGCCTAGAATTGTAGTTATCATTCTTTTACGTCACGTTAGAAAAAAACGTTTCTGAGTTCTCTATAAACTTTCATTTTACGATAACACTTCTCAATTATTGGAAATTTTCAGACTGCATGAAATTCAGCGCAGTGAACAGAATGCTGATAACCTCTCGATACTAGAATACAGAGGATGAACGTGTTTATTTAACTGAAATTGAGTAAAGCCGTTAATGCTCGTTGTTTTTAGCGCACCGATGATAATACAATCTCTTAGTATAAGTGTTACAATGATAAGGGAACAAAAATATACGCGAAACTCACCGTCTGGTTTGCAAGCTGAGCAAATTTGTTTTTAAAAGCTAGACGCAACCAAATTGCATTTTGGGAGTCACTTGTCTGATTACACTTTTTTAGCGTTGGATTTATTAAAAGTTTTTTAAGCCCTCGCTTAGATACTTTACAAGCTCACTCAAGCGCTTATGGACAAAACACATCTGCTTAAAAATAGACATTTGTAATAGTTTATTTAAAAATTTGTAACAGTTTGTTCTTAATTTGGGAGCGGTGCAGAGGTGCAGCGTGCTCTAAAATATGTAATTAAAAATGGCTCAACTGTTTGAGCGATAGGTGAAATTTAAAAAATTAAATTTAGGACTCAACATTTTTTGAGGATTGATTCAAAAGATGCATGATCAATTGTACTTGGAATCACGGAATTAAATTTGAGATCGGTTCTGAATTTCTGCACCATGAAGCGTAGTCAGAATAAAAATCATCTAAATATTGAATTTTTTGTCCCACTTCTGACCAAATTTGTTCCACTGAATGTGCACTGATTGACTGACTGCTAGCTTTATTAGGAAATGGGGCAGAAATAATGTAGTAAAATCATGGTTAGATGAATGGGAATCCCTTGATTCACAAAAATAACTTGGTATTTCATTTCAAAATAGTCGCATAAAAAGTCTTGTACAATTTACGAGTAAAATGTAAAAATACGAAAACTTGAAAGTTTTTCGTAGGATATGAAAGCGTTAGGCGTCAGAGCTTCCTTTCATTGGAGTAAATTGAATGTTGGTTTTAAATTCCGCAGACTTTTTGCTAAGTGCATCAACGACAACATATCAGAATTTTGTCGCTTGCACAGTCGTGTTTAGTCGAATATGAGATAGTTCATGTCAATTTCCGTAGAAATTTCTTTTCGTATAAATATTTCTCTGTGATTTCCATATCGCAACATATAATTACCTTAAATCATAGTACGCTTAAGATGTTGCCCATCAAAAAAGGTAGGATGCTAACAACAGTTTCAAAACAACTAAAACCCATTTTGATAAACAGCGCTCTCAGATTCTTGAAACATCCAGCGAAGTAAGCTTTACCATAACTCAAATCCAATTTTCATGAACTAAGTTTTCGTATTTTCTCTAGAATGCTAGAAAGATGATAACTGCATTTGTGTCCGCGCTCAAAAAGAACAAAAAAAAACAACGCTTTTCATGTGAAAAACTGAGCCATGGTTTCAGATATGCAAAACTTAAGAGATTTTTAATAACAAGTTAACATTTCGTTATTTCGTCGTAAAATATTTTAATTCCCTGTAGGGCACATGATTTAAAAGTCGCTGATTATAATGAGGAATTCCAGTTGATCCATAACCGCTACAACTTTACTAGGTACTGCTTGAGGTTCAGCGACACGCTGATGAAATGAAGCTTGAATTCAAAAGAAAAACTCATTACTCATGGTATTATGCTCGCTATTTTCTAGAGAACTGATCATATTCAAGATGAATTTTTCTCGTTTTTCAAAGTTTCTTCTCAATGAAAGGAAAATTCGATGAAAAAGTTCTTCCACAAGTGGTTTTGTTTAATGGTTGGTATTATTTATTATGTTTGCTTTCTTTCAAAACTTGGTACCCAGTACGTTTTTAGGTTGAGGAAAAAGTTGACCATACCCATCAAATAATGCATTTTGCTGTACAATGTTATACAGTATGTGGAATATCTCAACTCTTTAAATTGAAGTCCTACATATATAATGCAATCATTGTATTTTTTGTAATCGATTAAATCTTCTAAGTAGAATACGAACATTAGTTATTTATTGTTTACTATTTTTCTACAGCAACAAAAAGTGTCGTAAAAAACGGCAAATTTTCAGTGCCGAAGTGCAGCCAACTATGAAGGTGAGATCAAAAGTCCTTATTACTTTCAGAAAAAAAAAAGTAAAATGGCATTGTTAAAATTGAAAACTAATGCAGACAGCGCTCCCGAGCTCTTTGTGCAGTATTTCAATGAAGTCTATGGAACAATTCTGCAATGATGTGGTTCGAGGAAAATGAAACAGCAGTATTTTTTAGCTTACAGTATTAAAGAATTTTTCTGGACTCCAGCAGTCTGTCGGAAGCATTACAGACTGCAAAAAAAGTCTTTTGTTTCCAATGAGTACTTAGGATAACATCGGTTTTCCACGAAGTGTAGGCTTGTGATATTATAAATAATGGAAACATCAAATTTAAATGGCATGTAAGTTTTTGCCGTGCGAAACAGAATGAAGTAGTTAAATTATTCTTTAACACGCTCTTCTCCACTATAGAATAACCAAAATTTAAAAGAATTCCACACAAATGCAAATCTTAAATTTCATTCCTCCAGTGAATGCTTTTCGTGGTTTTCATTGCAAAATTACGTGTGTTCCATTTTACAATAAACTGCTTGCAATCTTTGATGGCATTGCCTAAAAATGAAAAAAAATGTCGGAAATGGAAAATTTTCAGGCAAATAGTTTTGTGTGCTTCTATCTCGCATAGTATAGATAAAGATTGATAGGAAAATGCAAACTCAGTTTTAAAACTTGAATGTTTATTGATAAATTTTCAGATCTCTGAGCTAGGGAATCAACTAATCAGAATAACTCCTGTAAATCTTCTTCAAACAGCAAAATTCTATTCAAGTTTTCCTGAAGGTAGAAGAGAGCCCTCACCCTCGAGAGTTGGCTTCCTAGCCCCAGAAATACAGAACTGGAGCAACTCCCATTGGAGCTCTGCTCATACCAGAATGAGAAGGGCATACTTGCCTCGTTAGAGAAGAGCCTAAATCTGACTTGTGACTTGGCACCACCTGAGAGGTATATCCAAGACCTGCATGTAGGTGATATTCTGGATGTAGGTGATGTGGATGTAGGTGATATATCCAGGACCTGGATGTAGGTGATATTCATAAAGAAAATAAAACAAAACACCTCCAATCTTATCTTCGACAGTTTCATCGGTATTGAAGCTTTGAATATTTGCAAACAGTTAATTCCTTTAGAAACATCATGTTCTGGACGCACCAAGAAACATATCTGTTTTTTCGTGCGCATGTAATGCCCAGGGGCGTGTCGGGTACGTCGGCTTGTAACGAGATTGATTCATTTTTCGTTTGTTATTTTTTTCATTTGTTTTTTCTTATAGAAATATTTGGAGAGCATTTGTGAAGAACATCGCACATTGTAATGCAAAAATTAAAATGTTTCAATCGAGCTGCTGCTTCATTTGAGTTTGGGAAAATTTATTAGGCTTCAGCTTGATTTGTTGCAATAGTCATACACTTCATAGGAATGATGACGGGGTCTGAATTACTCCGTTAATGTTACTTTGAAATCTTCCATATTAATAAGATAGCCCGCTCTGCAATGACAATGACTGCAATGAAAGAACAAAGTGTTTCGCTGAAAACAAAAGTTTTGTGACGATATGATCCACCAAGGAAATATTTACTCCTAGCGACTAATTTTCACTCCATTTCAGTGATCATTTTATGAAATTTTTCCTTGGAACATTAACACGCTTCCTGCTCTACGAAGACACCGAGGTTCATTTCTATTTTATAAATTTTAGTTGCAGAAGCATAACTTCTTGCCGCTCAGTACACCGGATTCTCATGAACAAATGATTTACAGGACAGTCATGGCCACAGATTTTACACTCTGTTGTTCTCTTGGCCAAAAAACGGCGTAAAAAAACAAACTTCGCGAGGCTGACGACCTTGTGCTTCTCGCTTTTGTACTCCGTTGTTCTTTTCGCCGCTCCTTGGGCTTTACGTCTACTCCATCGTAGTCATGAGACCATTTCAGCATTAAGTTTTTCACTGTGATGCTTAACCCTTCAGATGCTGGTGTAATTAAGCGAACAGTTGTGTCTCCAATCTTCTTATATTATGAGGAAAGAAATGTTTATTCAACCGCTGGTATACTGCGTAATAAAAAAAAGATTATAATAAATCAATATGTAATTTGTAATAAATTCATGAATATGGAACAATTCTCTGAGAAAACCCTACATTGAAAAGGATTCACAATTTCTCAACAATAAATTTAAACAAATGTTAAAGCGAAAAACACTCAGAAAATTTAAATTTCGCAATTGAATAAGACTGCATATTCGATTGAACGAAAAGCTATTGTAGTGCTTTAGATTTCGATTGAAAATATTAATATAGTATGATACTTGCGTTTGAGGTAGCAGAGATTCACAAAATCCGGGTATCGTGTTAATGGAAAAGTGTCTCTGCTACCATAACGGCTTTACTGCTGTCATTGTGAAGCCAAGCCGCCTTTATGGACGGAATAACTGAAGTTTCGTTCTTTTTACGACCGAGTGTTAGTGTCTTTATGAGTCCTGGTGGTAATAATTAAGTGGGCCCTGACCAACTTTGTTTGTTCTTTACGTTACTTCGCCTAAGTTAGTTAGAACTCGTTGTTTTAATGGCATTAGAATAAGATCTAGAGGGAGATTGTCTCACAGCGATGCATAAAAGGAAGTTCAAATTGTTCACCGTTGGAACAAAACCCATGCTTGTACGTAGAAAATATGTAGGTCATTAATTGAAGTTCCATATTCTCATCATTGCAACGATGTATTTTATGGTTTGCTCCTGTGTATTTTATGTTTGCATTCTTAGATGGTACACATTTCAGCCTGAATTGAATTTATGCATCATTTAGAAATGGCTTTAATGCATCTTGAAAGTCCAGTGAAATAGTTTTTTATCTTAGGAAATGTCCCTTCAATGATCCGTGTCAAAACTCTTTAAAAAATAGTTTAAGCCCTTCATTTACTCTCCACCAAATCTGCAAGCACGGAAATTTGTCATTGCATTGAACTTCATAAAATCGCAGTAAGAAATTTGTCATTGCATTGAACTTCATAAAATCGCAGTAAGAAAATTTACAGATTGATTCATGTATCTAGATTACAGATCTTTTGATAAAATGCAACCAAGGAATCGCTGGACTTGTTTTAATTCAATAACTTTAATTCTTACTTATGAACAGTGGCACAATTTTACCCAGCAATGAAATACTCTTTCCCCTTCTTTAAATGGCAGCTTCTTCTCTACAATCTGATCTCGGATGAGGGTATTATTAGGAGATTTGTGACGTAGAACATTCTGTTTACATGAAGAATTTCTTTTGCCAACATTTTATCCCCAATGAATTAATGAATTGCTATTGAATGTGCAGTAAGCTTCAGGTAATTTATAATTCCCAGAAATTGCATTTATACCGATTGAAAACTGATATCAGTTTTCAAAGAGACTTTCTGGGGTTTAATTTCATTCCACAAAGAATGATACATTACACACTAATTCAAGGGGCAATGTCGTTTCGGATATGCAAATTTAATTGCTCTAAGCCTAGATTTTTGGGTGACTCCCTGTCGTTGAACATGCATTTCACATGAGTTTCTTCACTCTGATTGAAACATTTGCCTTTACGCGCAAATAGACACAAAAAACGAGTAAAAATAGCCTACGTCACATAAGATAGCAGCTACATATGTACATTCCTCAATGTGAGGCAAGACTTACAGCATTGTAGAGCAATTTGCAAATTGTATTCCTTCGTTTAGATGAAAATGGCTGGTTAATGAAATAATGCATTCTCAAGGCTGAAAGAAACGTGTCAAATAAAGAACACGCACTGCACGTACAATGTAGGCGATTTCAATATTGGTGTGTGAGGTAATATTATTTTATTCTCTCTTAGAAACGTTCTTTTTATTCTGGATGATATGAGTAAGAAAAGGATACTAAAACCGTACGCTGGTTTTCACCCTGCTACTTTCCGGCATATTTGTTTGCGTTGAAAATTTCCTGAAATGTTGCCCATAAATAACTCTTATCACAGTGATATATTCTGACAAGATTAAATTGACTTCAGAACTGAATACTACCAGAATAAAATATTACTTCGGAGGTTCTAAAAACTTTTCGACATCCCACGCTTCAACTTTTAAAATCTTTGCTTCTAAATCCGGTTTATTTTTAAACTGGAAAAGAGAACAACATCCCGCCCACACCACGGTGAGTGTGGAAGAAAAGTTACCTTAATCTTCCATGCTGTGTTTTCCTACTCGATCGCAATGATTATCATTCTGAGAATTAAGAAACTGTTTTAAAATGCGGTAACATTTGGAAAATTGTGCGATGACCTTTACAAAATAACAACAAATATTGTGTAAAAATGACAACGTAGCTGACGTGAAGATGCCCAAATTTAGATGCAAGGATTAAGGAACTGTTCGGTTCGCATCGAAATTTCTGGGCCGTAATGCAAGCTGCGTTATTTTGGCAGCCCTGTGGCATGTGGGCACCAGGCCAACGTATCACAGCGCCAATGAGTCCAAGGGTTTGCATTGCTTTATTTATCTCCCACACAACGACTACAATGATGCCACTGAACATTAAAGAGGCCAACCTTAAAAGATTGGCTTCGTAATCTAACCTTTATAAATAGAAAAGAAAGAATTGTAAGGCTCTTGCTAGATTTCTTGCGTGAACAGCTCAACTTCTCGATTTTAATCTGCATGATAGTTGAAAGGCTTTCCATGTTACAATCGATGGTTATGTAATATTGAATGAACCTTTAAAAATGTTCTCAAATCACTGTATTGGATTAATCTACGCAAACATAAATTATAAAGATAACTGTGGCTGCTTTACCATATCATGTCAAAAATAGCTCACGGAATCAAACTACCATTGCTGTCGATGATGCTCTCGGTAATAGGATGTATTCAAATGCTGCATAATCATCTCATCGAAATAAATCACTTCTCATAATCGTTCCTGATTTATTCACCACAATTTTGTTTTTATTTTAGGTTATTACGCTCATTTTATCGAAAAACAAATCCTGAAGCGATCAGGTGGTTTTAAATTTGAATTCGACATCTACAAATTTGACTCTCTTCAAATGATCAGCATTCGCTTGCCAGTAAAGCTGCATCAAATCTTTATCTCATTCCGTTCTTATAGAAAACGCAATAAATATATATATATATATAATACTTTAACCAAAATAAATAGTTGGCCGGGCGTTTCGCTCCTACATTATTTTGATTGTTAGTTCCATACTACGCGCGAGAAAGTTAAAATTTGTTACAAATATCTTCTTCTTAGTTGGGTTCAATATTTCTCAGAAGTTTCTTCTGAAAGGCACAGTGGCTTTTGAAAAACATTAAATTACATTTTTAATCCGCAAAAGTAAGA
>JACJUY010000409.1:116509-135432 GCA_014220935.1 Platorchestia sp. MABIK | reverse complement strand
ATCAGAAGTTAATGAGAAAACACTAATTAACTTATGAGAATATTAAGGTGAATGGCAAAAATCATACTGATTGTTTATTCTATATGTTCAAAATAAAGGGTTAAATGAGCAAGACTCACAAACGGAAGCATGGAATACTTTCGAAAATTCATGAAAGCTTGAGATTTTTCCCATGCAAAGGTAGCCTCGGTAAATAAAAATCATGTTACTATTTGATTCATATAATATGAGTAATCATATGAAAAATCATATGACTATAGGTAAGAGGACCAAATATGGTTGAGGAATTGCAAGTGGAAAGCTTGAAAAGAGAATGAAAATTGACAGGATATTTAAAGAAACAGAAGTATAAGAAGCGTCTCCTGGAGACACAAATTAAGTTCTAGAATTCGACGGAGAAGAGCAGCAGTCGAAATTAAAAATACAATCGTGCAATACAGGAGAAGTGATTTAAATCTGAGCCCTCAAAGGTAAATTTGTTGCTCGCAGATAAATTTGAGACGTTGCTGTATCTCTCTTGCATTGCGAACTATAGAAAAATAAGGTTCACCTAAAGGCAAGAAGACGCGTCTGAAGGACGAATAAAATCAGAGTCTCTTCATTGTACGAGTGAAACGAAAGAGGCAGCCCTGTTTTACTTTGTTTCATCACTGATTTGATTGCGTCGATAAATTCTCCAGAGTAATGTAAACTTTTCCCAAGTAAAAGCTTTTGAACAAAAGAATCCAATTCTCTTCAAGAGAATGGAATTAAAGCCTGCGAGCCGCTGCTCCCCACCTCGGATTAGATAACTTCTGCTCAGCAAAATAGAGAAACAAAAAGTAAGTTGATGTCATTGTCAATTTAATTTGACAGAAGTTATGGGCGCCCCAATTTATCAAAACCTGAATACATGAATCCTAGCATCCGAAAAGAAATTCAAAGTTCAATCAAATGTTGTAACAATATACTCCATCATTTCTTCAGGAATTCAAGGTATTTCGTTTCCTCAATGAATGTGCAAAATTTCAAGCGTACTAACACAATGCCGATTGAATGAGATAGCAATTCTCTCTCTTCTTATATTTCAGAATGTGAATTCGTCTCGTTTTTCTCATCAGACTCTTATTTCCCTGATGCACGCTCTGAAATTGAGGAAGTTATGCTACTGAAGAGGTGTAGTCTGAAGTATCTCTTCTCATCGTGCACATTGTTTTTCTAGTTCCTCAAAAACTCCAGTAACGCCGTCAAATCGTTCGATTTAGAAGATTTACTCATCAGAAAAATTTGGCAAAAAAGGAAAACTGAGTGGGACCAAACCTAAAGCAGCTCAACCTGGACATTACAATTGCTAATCCATTAACACTTCCAGCGGGAAAAAAGTGGTGGCGAGTATATAAAAGTGGAGTACATTCAAAAATTATTTTTCTATCAGCCTGAGTTCACAAAATTTATGTTGAGACGCTGATTCGTTCGTTTTCAGTTATGTGAACGCAGGTTCACCTAATTACACTGCACTCGACATAGTCGATGTAGGTGATACATATAGTCTATAGATGATACATACATGCAAGATATAGCGTCTACAGTTTTCTGGGATAGCACTTACGTTACTGATGTGATGTAGCCTCACGCAGTAAACATATCAGTGAGAAATTACATTAGTTAACTTTAACATCTGGTAGACTCGTTCAATAATCCCACCATCTATAGGATGGCGTAGCTAGCATGGGGTATACTTGTATACTATTTATTTTCGCCATCACAATTCTGAATTCCATTTTCCCAATTTTGATTTTTCAAACCATGGCAATCGTCTTCTCTTAAATACAGGTTCTCATTTAGTAAAATCTTCTACCTCTCGAATCTTGACACATTTTTGCAAGGGTTTGTACGTTCATACCATTTTCCTATTTTCAATACATTAGAAAGACTATATATAAGATCAAACATCTATTTTTTTTTTAATTTTAACCGAAAAAAATACATTCGTTGAAGATGTAGTATTCTGTCGTTTATTTATTTTCTGTTTCAACATATCAACATTAATATCTTTAATTGCTTTTTTGAAATAACCTCCATGCGTGATTTTCCTGCTTGAATTAAAAAAAACATAATCACAAGTCCAGGTGAGGTAACCCTTCGATTTCTGACAGCCGTGAGTTGGCATGGAATGCTCAATTACGTTGCTGGAATTTTCTACGCATTGTAGCTTGGAAAAAATCAAACATCGAAGTAGGAGGTAATGAAGATGGTTAGTTGTTTAACTCTGTACATTGAAGTTAATGATCATCATGACGATGATTCAAGATGTGTGTATTATGGATAGACGAAGACGCCTCCGAGTTTTCTTGCTGACAAATATCGGTCGAAGATTGCCCCAGGGCTAACGCACGTATTTTCCAACGACGCCATATTTCACTAGAATTACTTTTGTGCAATTCTATAGCATTGAACTGCATGCGAGCATGTCCTCTTGACTGAAAGTTGGTTTTCAAGAGTGGAAAATGAGTAACCGTCCTTTCATTTTTCAATAGGAGAGAACACTCTCTGACCTTCTCCGGTCTCTTGCAAGAAACCATCTCTAAGATAAGCGAAAGCCTTATGTTGAACACAGGAGGTATTTCCTTTGAGGTCGGACCTTTTTGTGATACAAAAGTTGAGATCTCTATCCCAAAATACGAATAGTTCTGAAAAGGATCTCTTCGGACCAGGTTTCCGAGTTTGTTTAAAATCCCCGAGCAACGGCCGTATTTTACTATTGATCTATACGACGTCGGATGCTGTAACAGGGTTGTCCCACCGTAGGTAGCCCTCCCTTGTATGTTGTGAATGTAAGTTTGTTTTGGAATGACTTGTTTCTTCCTAAAGCCTGGAAAGTTTTTCGTTCCGGTTTTCAGAAGTTGGAGATGAGAAGAGAAATTCGTTCCACAGAAGCGTCTCGTGGTTGTGTTTCTTTAAAAAAAAAACGAGTGGCGTTCAACTTTCCTCAACGACTCAAATAAATCGAAAGGATGTAAAAAAATATTCACTCAATCTGTAGAAGAGGGAAGAAAATGTTGCTATCCTAATTTTTTATCACCAGCGTTGTTTTTTTGATGAGGCTTACATCCGAGTCGTCATATTTTCACTAAATTCTATTTTCTCCTTAATATCGTGCAGGGATATTTTGAACTTTTGTATAAATGAAAATCAAAAAATTCGTCAACTGGTAATTTTCTAATTAATCACGCTGGTAATTGTAAGCTCTCTGAAATAGTTTGCTGATCCGTGAGAGGATATTTTCTCTCTGTAACAACGGTTCCATTTCTGAAACTTCTTTGTAGCTCAACTAATAAAGCTTCTGGTTAGTCACAGACGCTGAATATATTTGTCACTGCATAAAAATTTGCTGCGTAGGCTTCATCAAATTAAGAAGATTAGAAAAAGGAGCGAGAAAAATAAATCAACCAACGCTTTCTTATCTCTAAATTTTGAAGCGTTTTAAATAGTGGTCATTGAAACAATATCTCTTGTTGGACGTTTTCAGTCTCATTTATTGAGAAATTTCGTAATGTTCATGAATGCTGGAAAATGCCGAAATGTAAACCGAAATTTACCCAAACTTTTTCGCATTGCAAACTTAAATTTACTTAACATTATTAATTAATGTTTTCAATTTTTTGGTCACGTACGTTAAGAAAATGTCAGGAAATTTCAAAAATCTTTGTTCTTCGTTTGCGGTTTACAAATTATGAGTGATAAGATAATGAAATTCGAGGCTCAGATTTATTATACAATCATGTGCATGAAAACCAAACTGAGGAAAGCATTGAACAAAACAAAAATTATCCCAAAATCCTCTATTCAACAAGTGAAAAAAGTAACTCGGCAGTGTAGAACTTTTTATCTATAGTCAATGGCGTGGTCCTGTAGATCGACTTCATGCTTCAATCTATGGTTACAATTCTTAGCCATGTTGAAGAAATATTCGAGAGTAATCTTGGCTTATTACTAATAGCAAACTGCTTTTTATTTCATTAAATTTTTTGGCCTTTTTTGGTGAATCTGAATCTGATTTGATGAAAGGGGATTCTACAACGTAAATTTGATGCCTCCACTGTGCGTTGCAGGTTGAGATGTACGCTCGGTGCTACTCGTACGGTGACGACATGAAGCCGACCCTCAAGACACTGGAGGAGATGAGGCATCTGTCCAGCAAGGACATCCACCCTCACAACATGAACATGGTGGAGGAGCAGATCGAGAAAGCCGAGAAGGTGAGATTAGACGACACAAAAAAAAAAAAAATCGAAAGTAGTTAGACATCATTGTAGATTATTTTCAATTTCGTATGAGCTCAGCGCTTCTCAATTTTACTAGCAACAAGATAATTCCTTTTAAAACAAAATGCCGATGAAACTGATTAAAATCTTACCCTTTGATTGAAGGTATGTTATCCTGTGAAATAAATTGAAACAGACAATTCGAGCATGAAAAGAGTTATCTAGATTAAATTAATTAGACTTTTCATATTTCGTTCATATATTACATTAATTGCATAGCAAAATATATTTTACTGGGGATTAATTTTAGCTGATTCTTTATCATATATTCAAAAAAAAAGATTGTTGAATTTGTTTTACAGAGACAAAAAGTGAAACTAGAAGAAAAAACTTATTAGAAGAAAAAACAACTTTCGATTGTGATAGCATTCGTCCCTTCGCATTTCACGACCATTATATGCTGAGAATGCTCATTACATATGCAATTGGAAATTTATATTGGCTGAAAAGTAGTGGAGCGCCTTGTTAGAATTCAGTAAATGTTGACGGAACTGTTATTTTCTATCAAGATTCGATAGCGTTTCAGCTCTCCGAAGTTGATAACGGCATAGTCGAGAACATTTTCTTAGCAGAAATTTCCTCTTTTCATGCCTAACAAAAACAGTTAAACTCGGTTATTATGAAGTACTTACGCACTTAAAATTCATGTTTTCAAAAATCCTGTGTGAAAATTCAACCAACCATTTTCGAGACAAGTGTTGCACGGCAGTAAAAAATAGTTCTATCAGAAACAAAATGAGAGGAGTTTCATGAATTACTAATGTTATTCAGCGATGACGAGTGTTCTAGCACACGTTCTACGAGTAATGTGTTCGGTGATTAAAAAATTTCCCTTCTCCCTCAAAAGGCAGAATGAAATACGGTCGTGTGTAATTGAATAATCATTCGCTTCAATTGTAATGTTCCCTAATAAATGGAAAATTACAATAACCTCTTTCGCACTTCACTCAGACAAGTGTTTCTTCTGCAGACACTCGTCCGAAACCTTAAATGAAAAATTTTCTTCACTTAAACTAGTTCCATTGTAAAAAAATACACACAAAAGAGCGTTTAGGTTTAAATTGCAGACTTGATCATGTTAAATATATTTCAATAAGAGTAACGTACGGGTAGATTCTAAACACAGATTTTATGAAAATTACTGTATTTCAACGAGCGTAGCGAGCAGTTCAACATACATGTTTGATCAAACAACAATCATTTTGAGGAGCGTACTTGGTGTGTTGCAGGTGATCAACACTGTGGAGAACAGCAGGGAGCAGTACGAGGAGCTGCTCAAGAGAGGGCAGAAGCTCGTCAGCGGCAAAAACGTGGCTCCCTTCCTCGCTGGGCTCCTAGAGACGCTTGAGAAGACCTGGGTCGAGGCCAATGAGAAGTCCAAGTCTCGATTGGAAATGCTCAGCAGTGAGTTTGTCGTCGCACTCGTAGCCCCAGTTTCTTCCCAGCTTGTGTTGAATTAGATAAACCCATGAGGTAACTTCAGTCTCCTCAACCCCAACAAAGGCGTTCAAAGAAAGGAAAGAATCAAGGAAAGGAAAGAAAGGAAAAATGAAGGTATCGTTTAGTATTCAGTTAGGAGAACGCAGAAACACGTAGATTAAATTGTAAGTTAGTTTCAGCTTTCTTAACCTCAACAAAGATGTTCAAAGCAAGGAAAGATGAATGACAGCATTATTTAATATACAAATACAGTCAAGGGAACGCGGAATCTATGCACAAGGTGTTTTCCCACACTAGATTCCCTTCACATAGAAACAGTAACTTGAGAAGGATGGTTGTGAAACAAGATAAAAGTTGAAGAATAAAGTCAGAGGGGCTGAAAAACAAGGTAGCAGTGAACTGAAAAAAGGTGCTCCTAAATATAACAAACAAATCTATTCTATTTCAAGAAGAAGAAGGCCTACCCAAGTCTCAGTTCGGGACTTTACATTTTCCTTATGGGATTCCTCATCTGTTTCATGAATAAATTGTCAATCCATGAAGAAAATCTAGACTCAATCACTATGAGGCAAGGTTTCAAAGATGTGTTTCACTCGATATGAATTCATTTCAGTTCTACATTTGAAGCCTTACAAGCCTGAGTTGCCAATGAAGGCTGTGAAGCACTGAATCCAATGCAAAATTGATATCTTTTGATTTGCTCAAATAATTTAGACAACTTTTATGCTTGAGTACATGAAAAGTTGGATATTCATCTTTCCTATTTTCTCGTTTTCTGGGAAGTGTAAAGTACCCAAATAAAGTACATTCTATTTGGCAACTATTGCTCTTTCAAATCGTAAAATGAGAACGAAATGAAATTCAAGTTTGAATCACATGTACTAATTTCACATGTCTGGGTTTTGATTAAAAGAAAAATAAAAGGCTTCCAATCATCGCTATTCGTCACAAACTGCTTTCATTTCTTTACTTAAAAAATTAAAGGTCGTCTTTGATGAAGTTTCCAGGAATAGTAATGTTTTCTCTTTTGATTGCGTAATAAAAGGTTTTTGATCGATCTAACTTTTTCCTCCAAGATGTTCGAACAATTTTTAGAGCACCTGCTTCAAGAAATTTGCATTCGAAAATTAAGCTCGGAATTGAATTCTTGGCGCTGGTTAAGACTCGTAGTTACTTGCTGCTTCTCTAGAGCTCCTGAATTCAGAACAGAGAACTCGTAGTTTTGCGAAATAAAACAAGTTGTAAATTTCGGTTGAGCCTGTTTGTTAACACTGGGTAAAAGTTTTTTGTTATTCATGTATTTTAACTTAGTGATGTTTGACATGGTCAACGTTTTTTAGAATGGGCGAATATTTTAACAGTTTCAGTAGCTTACTTTTGCCTATTTCACTGTTCGAAGTTTAGATTAATAAATTAAATTTGATTGTTATAAAAATTATGTGATAATACGCGTTTGGAAACTTCCTCTTTCTAGAAAGAATTTCTTTGAAGGAAAAATTGACCTGCCTTGAATTTATGCTCTTTCTAAATGCTGTATATAAAATTTTCAACCCACACTAAGGCGTCAATAAATACTCATTTGCGATTCATTTCCCAAAAAAATTCTATTGGAATTTCAAACGTTCAAGACCATTTTCCTTTTAATTCTTTCAAAAAGCGAATTAATTTCACTGGATAAATTAGATGAATTTTTAACCCTTACGAGCTACATCAGCGTTTCTTGTCTATTGGTACCAATACCAACGAGCTAATTTCGTCACATGCATGATTCTCTAAAACACATTAGTTAATCCCGCAGTGGATCACAGAATTGAGAGATTTCACTCAAAGAATGTTTCGTCTAAGTTTTATATTTTTTCATTCAGACTCTGCCAAGGATTGGGAAGCCTACGACGAGATGCGAAATGCCATCAACGAGCCCATTGAAAAGCTGGAGAGCGACTACAAGAAATACCGCAAGTTCTACGACCCAGTCATGTTCGGCAAGAAGCTGGCCGCCAAGAAGCAGGTATGGGAGGACTGCAAGAAGCAATGCGAGGATATGCACGCGACCATCAAGAAATGCTACACCACCATCATTGTGCTCGCCGGCGAAGAGAAGAAGGAGTTCCTCGACAAAGAGGTTAGCAATATGAGATTCGTGACTTGTTTTTGGGGGGTGCATTTAAACAATGCCTGATAGGAGCTGGTGATCTCATGGGATGACGTAGTTCTTATTTTAGGAATGGCCAGAAAGAACATCGAGGGGATTGTGCTGCTTCAAAATGTAGCTCCAAGGAAAGGTATTTCGCTGGTATTATTTTGAATTAAAGGGCAAATTCATTCAACGTATGTGACGTTTCGAGTTGCTGTTATTCCGTGAATACAAATAAAGTGAAAAAAAAACGAAAGTAATTCAGTAAAATTTGTAAACTGTAACTAACAAATCCGTTAATTTCAAATTCATCCAATGTAAAAAGTGCAAACAGCCATGCTTGTAATTTTTTATTCGTTGGGAGCAAGCACTACGATTTTATGCGCTCATTTTTAAGCCATGTCGCAGTCAGATCGAAGGCTAAAGAACTTATCTATATTTTTTAAATTCAGTGTGTTTTTCTTCAGCAAAAGAAAAAGCAGTGAAATGAGCAAAAATTCCGTCGATTATCTATAAATCAATTTGTTAATAAATCAATTTATAAGAGGCATTATTCGTTTCCAAGATAGGGAATTCAATTTTTGACACAAATTCTCGTCAAAATGAATAACCACCTCACGCATAATGAAGATAGACGTCTGTTTTGTGACGAGAGCTTTTTACTATTTTTACTGAAACATTGATTACATTTTTTTCGAATATACGCCAGTGCAAGGATATTTATTCAGGGCTAACGTTGATCTAGTGTCTAGTTATTCTGGATTATTGATCGATACATAGATTTATAAAGAACCCGGAGTAAATGACACTTATGTAACATTCTTTCGCCATTCTAATATAATTTAAATCAAGTTGAGTGAAAGGTGGTCAAAGGCTCATAATGAATTATGACGACACATTTCATAAAAATTTACCAATTAATTCCTCCATAACACATCAACAAGAAAGAAATTTCACTCAGAGTTCAGAGAATGAATGGCATTAAACAACGTAACGAGATGTTCTTTTATCAAGTTCCCCTTTATGATTGAAATGAACAGCGTGAGGAAAATCAAGCTTGGTACGGTGCTGCTATAGCGTGAGGTCTATCACACTAAAGCATGAGATCTATCTCTAGCTAAGATTATAGCGTGAGGTTGGGTTGGGTAATCAATGGATATTACTTACTTCCACACATTTCATTTATACATCTTAAACTGCACCTGGGTTGACGATATACGGCGGTATACCTCACTCTATAGTAGCACCTTTGGTACTTTCTTGCAGGTGGCTGAGGTGGAAGAGAAGATGCAGATCATTGGCAAGTGCGAGAAGAAGCTTGCGACGATGACCGAATACAACGACAAGCTCACCGACGCCGTCAACAGAAGTAAGGCCCTCAGCGAATGGGCTAGCCCTGCCAACTCTAAGCTCAAGGAAGTCTGCACGAGCGACACCCTCACCCCTGAGAACCGCGTCAAGGAGATTCTCCTCCTCCAAGAGGAGGCCCACAAGCAGAGACCCCTCCTCGAGCCCCTCGCTGCTGACTTCAAAGCTCTCCTCACAGGTACTGGTCGTGTCAATATTGAACCTAGAATTATGCATAAAAATATCACCCGTGTACTCTCGGCCTTGTTTTTATACAATACAGGTTTTATGAAATGTTTTTCGTCCGAGCGTTTTTGCTAGTGATAGTACCCAAAACTTACTTGCGAGAATTTTAAACATTTGTTTGTGATATTAATGTTAGCAAGGTGTTCATGTTTACCCCATGTAATTGAAAGCAGAGCATGGTTGGTGACCTAGTAGCGAGTATATGAACAGGATGCTCATAGTTTTATTGAAATACATGCAGTATGCAATGTCGTAAATGAGCATAATGTTTAACGTGTTCGTCTGGCGGGTAGATATTTAATAGCGTGTACTCACGGTACACGCTATTATAGGTAGATACCCACGTAACTACCTTCTGTGCAGGTGATACCCTCATAAAATTTTAGGGATGTTGCTTGTGTTTTGTCCACAGAAACCATGAATGCGATCCTAATTAGGATGCTCACGGATCTCGTAACGCCTCCTTTACAAACATTACAGGAATTACTGGAAATCTCCACCAAATGATTTGAGAAATTGGGATAAAATGAAATTTTTAATGTGTAAATTCCGCATCATCCAAATTCTAATAGTTAGTTTTCCTATTGGTGTTAAAAGTACGTGCTATCATATAGATGTAAAGCGATGAAACATCCATGTGTTTCTGACAAGAACATAACTACGAATGTATTTGATTCATAACTACTACTGTAATCGATACATATAGGGCAATATAAAACTTATTTCCGATAACATCAGTAGGAATGGGTTACAGATTTCATGAATAGCGAATGTAAAGCTCATGAAAAATGTTGACTGCAGTGTGGTATCAAATAGCCTGCGTATATTCAGGGCACGCGATATCATGCATGCACACAAGAAAATAGTACGAGTAAAAAATATGTGCCATCATCTCAATAGCAGGGGCTGTTGATAATCTATAGAACTGACAAATAAGATTCCTCTTGAAACACAATTAAAATGACAAGTTCATGCCACACGAGAATACTGCGGAAATGATGTATTTTCTTGGTAACGTATTTATACGAATGGATGTGTAATGGGGAGCTTTAGCATGAACCTGCTGGTTATCAGGAATTCATGGAGGAAAAGTTCGTTATTTTTATAAAAGGACTATGGTCAATGAAGGGCTATGGCAACGGGTCGCAAGTTTGCTACATTTATAAAAATATTTTCTACAAGATTTAGTTTTTTGTTAATGCACATTCATTGCTCGAAGCACCGTTTGGTTTATAGGTCAGGAAAACATGATTTGTCCATTGGATATTCATAAATACTTGTCATGAATACTAATAAATAGATTTATGAAAATAAGGAAAATCTTTTTTGAATTGGGGGGGGATATGGATGTCTGGGTTGTATAGTTACGAGACTTACATAACTCAATTTCTGCCACCCATGAGTTCAGTAAGATTATGTCCGGGTAAAATTTAATGGTAGGAGTTAAGTACTCGTGCTCTTATGTATGTTGATTAGCTTCACTCTTCAAAAGGGTTAGAGGTGTAACAGAGTCATAGTAGAAGTACCACATTGTTCGTGATTGGAGATTTTGATGTTTCAAATGATACTTTTTAATTTCTTCGAGTTGCTAGAAAGAACTACCCATGCCGCGAATTTGATGATAAGAATTCTGATTGATAACGTCTCATAAAAGCTTCGCACTTCACTACCTGTTTGAAAAGTTGAAAAATATTACCTGAATTAAAATGATTTCATATTTTCCCGCAAATCACTTATTATGCTTATAAAAAAGAAACTCTCGAATCCATGTTTCGTCATCCAGATTCTATATGGCAACATGGGTGAGCAGTTTGCATCAAATGCTAATTGAAAAAATTAATTCAATGAACAGTATAAATATCGCAGAAAACTGTCAGAGTTGTGTTTTCGCTTCGAGTGATTTGACAAATAAAGAGATATCCGATGAAATTGAAGAGAATAGAACTATACAAAGTGGTGGATTCCATGGCCATAGAAATAAAAGGATTTCACACAGGGAGGGTTTTAAATGACGCAGTTTTAGATATTTGGTGTTTCATTTTTGGGCAACGAATCCGATAAAATTTACCTTATTCACGCAGAGGCCAATACCTGCAGCTCTATTGTTTGAAAATAAAACAAACCAATGGATTGGAGTACGAAAATCCCTCAATTTGGATCGAAAAAAGTACACACACTGGCCACTAGTGTATTTTTGGCTTGAAGAAGAGCAATGTTGTCCATGTTTTACTGTTTTTTTTCTTAAACTAAAGAGTGTCATCGTCAGTACTGGTCCAGATTGGTGCAACAGCTTTTGATGATCGTGGTTTTTATTTCAGAAATAAATGGTAAAATCTGTTGATAACCCACGGAGGTAATCTCAATCGAGAGAGCAAATGATCTACGTAGACGAAACTGAGGTAAAACTTGCGTTGAATTTCGTTTACTTCGGGCATTTTCGGTTGCTTCTATCATTATTTAATACTTAATTAATATTATTTGATGATTACCTTATTTCTGCGTCGCTAATTAAATAATTTCAATTTCGCTTACTCTTTATGTTCCCAATTATATTTCAGTCTTCCATAGATTTAATTATTTTCATCATTTTATGGTTTAAATGTGTGAATACTGGTAGAGTTATCACTTTTAGCTACAATGTTATTGTTTCTCTACGTTCAGAATTTTTTCGTTTAATTAGACGTGATTAATTAATTAATCAATAGTTTCTGCTTCAAAAAATTCCAATCCTTGATGTATATGTACATACATGTCTGATATATAAAATCGCTGAGAAGATAAATGAGTTAGTCAGTGAATATCATTTACAAGAATTTGGGTAATGCATTTTATATTTCTTCTCTGATCACGAAGACTGAATAATTATTCAGAAGAAACAATGACGTAGATTCCATAGAGTGCGCTCAACTTCTTCACTTTAGGAAAATTACTTTTTATTTTGAGGTCATCTTCATGTTTCCACCGACAGAGGAGGATCTTGAGAAGTCAGAAACGGCCAAGACCACCTTGAATGAATTTGAAGAGACGAAAACTTTCGTCACTGAAGTGTGTGATGAAATTGAGAAGGAGGCCACCTCAATTTCCACGGTGAGTTTAATATTGTAAATTGCCCTATATTGTAAATTACTTTCTATTGTAAATTGCTTAATATTGTAAATTGCTTAATATTTTAAATTGCCTAATATTGTAAATAATACATTGAATTGGGACAAAGCTTAAATTATCACACTTTATCCACCATAACCCCACATTATACTTCATTGAGCCTACCTGAATGTGTACTGTATTAGATTTCAGAAAATAAGGAAATACTTTTTTCCTTAGTAATACAACCTATATACAACCTTAGTTAATAAAATCAGTTGCAGTTCTCCCATCACGGAACTTATTTAAATTTATACCAATAAAAATAACTTTGTTAACCCTATCTCAAGTTAACTCAGACTTTCTTGTGGTATCCGAACTCAACCTATATCTTACTGTGACCTCACTGAATGAATGTTGCTCATACTCCACCTAACTTAGAGCATTATATTTTAGTTAGAGTAAAGGCTCAGTAGGTTGGGACATCCAAATTTATTTTGTCGTACATATATTTCACATCAGTAGAAGTTAATAACTCGGAAAGTTAATGTTTTCAAATTGCGGAATTTTATTTCTGAAACTTTTTCGAGGCTCTCAGGAATATTTATTATCTCATATTTCTGACTAAAGAAGTCTGACAGCAGATTCACAAACATGTGCACTAAAATTAAAGCCTAAAATTTGTTAAAAACGTGGTTTGGTCACAAAATTTTATCCGGTTTCGTTTTTCAGGTCAGTATATTTCCTTGTAAATTTTCCAATTTTTCTTTCCAGATATAGACGATCACTCATGTTTTTAAATCTGAAAGGCTGTGGATCATGTATGAATATTTTTCAGCTCGAAAGCTTTTCGATTGGAAACATGAGTCGGATGTCAATTTTTTTATCAGGCTTTCTCAGTGAGCCAAGATCATGCTTAAAAAATTTTGTCTTCGTTACGTTCTCACTCCGAAAACAGTTTTGTCGCTTCCTCATAGTGGTTTAACGTATTAAGCGATTACACTTGTTTAGTATTTAAATGCATCTCTCGACCAAAAAGCAAAAATTTTATTTTTTATTTTTCATGTACAAATCAGGATGACTGTCGGTACACCAACTAAATCATTAACTTGAAATTTTCGGTTAATTCTTCCTGAGTTTCAGACGTTAAGTTTACGAATATTTTTCGTTTTAATTGAGAAGATCGCCTGTTCGCCAAAAAACTTAAGCGCAATATTTTACGATTACTCTTTTTGAGTTTCAGGCGTGAAGTAAACGATCATCTTTCATCTCCTTGAGGACGACCACCTGTACGCCAAAAAATTAAGCATGATATATTGCGATTACTCGAAGCTTCAAGCTTAACGCCCATCTTTTGTTTCCCTCAGGACATCCGCCTGTACGCTAAAAGAACCTATACGTGATATTTAGCCATTACCCTGAGGTTCAGGCGCGAAGTTAACGATCATCTTTGGTCTCCCTCAGGACGACCGCCTGTACGCCGATTACTACTGCATCGTGAAGGAAGCCACGCCGTGGGTTGAGCAGGCGGAGGCCAACACCAAGGCTCCCCTGCCTAAGCCAACGACACTTGAGGATGCGTTGGGACTCCTTGAGAACCTGCAGGTGAGGTTGGAGACATGAAAACCTACAGGTGAGGTTGAACACTTGAGAACCTGCAGGTGAGGTTGGATACTTGAGAACCGACAGGGGTGGTTGGTGCTCGAACATTTGAAGATGGAGTTGGTGATTGATCCCTGTGCGTGAGATTGCATACTTGAAAATCTACAGGAAAGGTTATGAGTAGCAGAAGCTGAAGTTTGAAGCTACATGCAGTTTCAGGATTCACTGCGATTGCTATCAAATAATGAGCCAAAACTCTGGCTGCGGTTTACTCGTTCACTTCTCGGGTGTGAAGCTGCCGTCACCAACTGAGAAGTAACATTACAAACTCTTGAAGCGTCCTGTGACAAAATTGCCACCAAAAGTTTAGGGGCGATTAAAAGACACAAAAGTTACCAATGCAACATCGAGGAAGCGGAATTTAGGCAGCATTAAAAGTTCGTCAGTTTCGCTGCAAGACAAATGGCGACCGAATTTTTCTCAAGGTTACAGAGCAGATGTTGTACCAGGGATGAGATATGGTTCTGATTCACCATCAACACGTTTGCTGCGTTTGCGCGGTAGCTACGTTCTGTTTGGTTATGTTGGAATAGGTGAATTGAAACCAGCTTTACCTCTCGAATACATTTTTAACCTTTCTAAGAAGTGTGAAAAATACAATTGCACTATGATTTGTTTATTAGTTTGTGAAAACTCATTTCGGATAAGGTAGTAAAATTGCTAAAATGCTGTTCATTTATACCGGCATGCGAATGAGCAATTTGCCTTGTGGTACACATGTTCCATAGCGCAGTCAACGTGCAACTTGAATCTAAGGATATTAGCTGTGAGTTAATTTAGTAATAAATTGTTGGGGCATTGGTAGCGGATTTAAGATGGATTATCAATTTTGCATGCAACGGTGAAGAGAAAACTTCAATTTTATTCGATCAAGTAACAAACCAAACAGTGGGAAAGTGTTTATTTTCGAAGTAAAATTAAAATTTGTCTTGCTAAAAACGTAAGCAATTTATAATCGTAAAGATGTTAATTTTGTATTTTTATCCATCATTAGAAAGAACGCCAACGAAACGACTCAATAAAATTAAAGTCAAACAAAATGCAAACCTAATTCAAACTATGAGAAATTTATGAGAGTACTTGAAGTGAAGTTAAAAACTATTGATTTTAATAATCATCATTCAGTTTGCGTTCGTTGGAAGTGTTAACAAATTTTCAACTTTCAGTCACCATTATTCAAGCTATAAATTAGGAGTAAATATACTGGTAAATAACCAACGAGAAGTTTCATTATTCGCTGTCGCTGTGGGATTCTCTTTCTATTTAGAGCAAAATTTGTTTTCAAAATATTTGTCTATCATTTTCAAGGTGACTGCGTCAAATTTTTGCTTTGTTGCAATCAAGTTAATGAACTTTTCGAATGTTTTCAGAGCCAAATACCTGCTCTGTTCCAAATATCCAAATCGTTCGCATGTTTTCAGTCAAATTTGAGCTGTGTTTCATTCAACTAAATTTTTCATATGTTTTCAGAGCCAAATTTGAGTTTTGTCTCATTCACACAAAATGCTGCTATATAATCAGTCAAAATTGAGTTACGTTTCAGTCAAGTAAATTGCTCGCATGTTTTCAGGGTTTCGATGCCAACTGCCTTGAGAACAAGGCGAAGCTCGAGGAAGCAGCCAAGGCCCGAGCGGACATGGAGAAGCCGAGCAACACTGAGAACCTTGTCGAGAAGCTCACCCCGCGCTGGGAGGAGGTCAAGAAGGTTACTGAGGAGCGTGTAGCCAAGGTGAGTCTAAGTAATGAATTACTATTGGAATGACTTTGTTTACATTGTCATTCATTGCCATTGTCATGGATATGATCTGAACGGGGTGGGGTGGAATTTCACTTGATTTTTCGCTCGTCGATCAAATAGGGCCTAACAAAGCATTTGATTATTATAATGAAGATCAATTGATTTTTTCGTTTCTGTAATTAATGAGAAATAAATGAGTGTACATTGCAATAACATGCAAAGGTGAGTCGATCCCTATAGTGTAAGATGGGTTTAAGAGGGTAATGGTCAAAAGAATTGGCACGTGGGAATTTTGAAACAAATGATCTTCAACTCTCATACCACGAGCACAAGTCTACAAAAACAAGCATAAATCAAACTCTCTTTTCATAATTATACACTTTTAATTTTAGGTTTTTCTGAAGAACATGAGATCGAGATTTTTCCGACTTCCTTTTAAGAATATTTACTCTTATATTTCACGGATACATTATTTTTAAAGACGATGTCGCTTAGATAAAAATTTCACACACTCATAATGGCTAGGTGGGCTAATTATATTATTAACTAATTTTAAGAATACTTCCCAACTCAGAACAATAGCACCTCTATGCATGCCAAGTATTGGACTACCTTCACTGATATATCTCAGTCCGTGAACGAAGATCCCAGAGCTATACTAACATTCCAGAAGTTACACCAACATTCCAAAAGCTACACTAACATTCCAGAAGTTACACCAACATTCCAGAAACAACACTAACATTCCAGAGGTTACACTAACATTCCAGAAGCAACACTAACATTCCAGAAGCTACACTATCATTCCTGAAGTTACACCAACATTCCAGAAGTAACACCAACATTCCAGAAGCAACACTAACATTACAGAAGTTACACCAACATTCCACAAGCTACTCTAACATTCCAGAAGCTACTTTAACTTTACGGAAGTTTCTGTGTTCATGAACGAAATCCCTAAATATGTTCGAAATGCTTCATCTTTGCGAGCAGATCCAGACCCTGGTGACAACCTGGCAAGAGCTGAAGACCACGACCGAAGACCTGGCGGTCAAGATGAGCGAGGTGCCCAAGCAGGACGAGCCCAACATCGAAGAGCTCGAGAAGGTCTTCACCAGCATGAAGGATCTCTTCGCCAAAAAGAAGGAGCTTGTGGGTGCCGTTTAAACATCACAGATTCTATTCCTCAAATTTGTATTCGTATCAGCGTGCCAGAGGTCTCCAGGCTCACAAAAGCGCCAACGGTATGGACATGGGCTGGGACGTGTCATGGCACCAACTCACGATTATTGAAGCGCTCCATATTTCTCATTCATGCACAACTTGAACTGTGACTCGATCACATTTGGCGACTGTAAAATGATTAAGGACTGACAGGAACATCTGGATTGAAATGTAAGAGCTGCACCTTGACGTATCGGCACTGCCTCTGGCACGCTCGTTTAAATGTGACAGTGTTTTTGTACCCTTACTATTTTATGTTTATGTTTTGTCCAATGAATAGTTGTCCAATAAACTTCGTTAATTTGCAGCTGAAATCGAAAAACTACATTTTCTTGTTCAACACTTCTTTGTTCATTCTAAAAAGAAATTTGCTGGAGATTATTGGGTTAGAGCTGTACCATGCAAATCGAAACTGTTCGACATCATCCTACACGAAACAATTGACAGGTACAGTTGCGTTCGCTAGCAATCAGCTTCAAAAAGTTGGACGTGGTGCCTAGTCACAGCAAGAAGAAACTCGGCAAATATCAATGTGTTTTCATTTCTTTACAATTAAGATCTAATAAACAGTCTAAATATTTGCGGAAATTGTTTTATCCCTATACCAAGTGCGACCGTTTCACATTGTTTATTGTTTGCATTTTGCGACGGCACTGTGAGCTTTGATGACTGTGATTCATATATATCGTTTATTTAAATCAATTGATGAAACTATTCCGTGCCCTACATCAAGGATTAGTTTCCAGGCTGGGATCGAAATAAATGTTGTTGAACCATTTTATTTCTGATCAAAGAATGATGAAGTGATTCTATCAACAAAGAATCCGTTGTTTACGCAACTGATTATTCATTCTTGCTTATGAAATCATTAGAAGAAAATTATGCCATGTGCTAAATTTTATGCGAAATCTAGACTGAATTAAACGGTCGTATAAAATGAAAAAGTACTGAAGATAAAGATACATTTTTCGATGAAAAATTCGATGTGAAAAGAAGAGCTGAATGTTGTAGAACACAATGCTTTTAGATTAGTTATGTTGCTTATAAATTTCATGCGAAATACATAGCTGAGAAATCAATCTGATATCTAATAAAAAATTAATGATAAAATAAAATTCAGAGTAATAAATCAATAAGCAAAACAAAATCAAAAACAAACTTGAAATGAAGTGGTATGAAAAGCTGAAATTACAGTGCTAATCCAGACGCACATGCGTATAACAAACCAGCACAATAGCCCGGCATCGTGTTTGCATTCTGAGCTCTAACATTTCTCTCGAGTTGGGTTAGGGAGTTGGGCGCACTAGAGCATAGAACTTCAAGTTTTTATTCAGTAAAAATCTTAAATTGATACTGTGAAAACTTTAAAAATTCATCTACTCCAGTGAGCTCTGAAACTATAATCCCAGCTTTCCGAGTCCAGCGAGGCAGACCCTATCACAAATCTAAATTCGAGACAAATGCAATAATACGCCTTAATGATTTAAAATCTAGGGCCCATCTCACTGTTATTTAGAAATCTGCTCTTTAGGCAACACCTCGCTGGCTGATATGTACTCTCTGATATTCTGTGTTCAACTGATTGCTATTCATGGGATATTATTTGGGGCGATTCCCAGATGCTGTCAGTTGCAATTTTATATTACAACACTTTCAAGTGAATACTTAATGTTAGTTTTCTTCTGAATTAAATCCGTAGTGTATCTAAAAGCACCCGAATATTTAAGGTACGAATTCGTGTTGG
>JACJUY010000409.1:86670-97732 GCA_014220935.1 Platorchestia sp. MABIK | reverse complement strand
GCTAAATAATTTATACTTGTTATATGGCTTTATAGCTGTATAACAATAAGGTTCATAGTAAGCCGCTAAAGAATGTGAACTTTAAGGAAGCTAGTCTAAACTTCAAAAAATCAAACTCAGATTTTGCATGCGTTGTCAGTTAGAGAATAAGTGTTCAGAAAAAATGACGTTAAACTAATTCTATGAATTCTTCCTATAACTCTGAAGTTGTACGTAGAGTTATGAAATTTTATCAAAATAAACATATTTGTGATTTACACGTTTTGCTCTGAAAGGAAAAACAATTTCATCGAAGATTTATTTGTATCTGCCGTTGCAGCGAATACTTAATAGTAGATGCGACGTGGCATGCACCACGACCACTGCATTCTGCACTGCTGCTGGTGTTCATCATATGTTAGCAAACTTAATTCTTGTTGTACATTCTTGCACTTGGCGGCCAAACGTGAGTACGCCTCTATGCCTTACAAGTAATGTAGCTGGCAATTATACCTTTTAGTCAACTGTGCCTGTGACGTAATGAGTCAGACAATTATGTTCTTCAGGCAACTGTGCCTGTGCCGTAATGTCTCAGACAATTATTTCTGTCAAGCAACTATTCCAGTGACATGCCCCAGACAAATATGCCTCAGGCACCTATGCCTGTGACATTATGTCTCAGAAAAATATGCCTTACATGAAATGTGTCGGGCAATTACGACTTGACGTAATGTAGCATGCAATTATCTCTGCAGCCGTTTCTCCTCGTGTACAATAATCCTTCTACCTTTCCTTTCCTCCTTGTTTGTGATACGATTTCTTTCAATTTAATTTCTGCTTGAATTGAAATTCAACAACAGAAATTTTCCAGCAGATTGAGGTGTACAGTTATCCATTCAAGAGTGTGTTGCGTTATTAAGGCGATCATGAAACGCATAGCAGTGCTTTTTTTTCATTTATTTGTTCTTGGTGCTACTAATTTTCTGCTTTGCTTTGTAATGCTAGGAAGTGTGACGGAGACACCAAGCAAGCATGTTAGCACACAATCAAGGAAGAAATCACTCAACCAATCGAGTGTTATTGTATTGGGAGACGCTCTGGGACGGTTGAGCCTTTTTACAGTACTGCGACGCACATGCATGCTCCTGCGTAGGCAGGGTTGAAAGAACTACTCTGCATGAGGTAAACACTTGTCGATTGTCAGAGCTCACTTCAGCCAGCAAAAACAAAGCCGGCTTCAAAGCTCAAAACATATTTCAAAGGCAAATTTCTGCATCACTCAAGCGAACAATTGGAGAAGGTAAAGTACGTATTAAAGTTCATAGAGATTTTCAAACAGAAATCCAATTGTTGAATCTCAAATAATATTTACGCGCATAGAAGTTGATCCAAAATCAAACAAGTGGAAACTTGACTTATTCTGTTGTCGTTTTATGGGTAGACTTGGGAACTCGTGCTTTCATATACGACGGAATAAATTTGGGACAATCCGCTTCGTTCTTTATTTCAGAGCTCCTTACCTGAGTCTCCTCTTCAGTCTGATTTTGCGCAAATTGCTACCTACATATGTGAAATTAAGTCTCCCTTAAGTTTACCAGGTGGTTGATCTGGTTTTGTATCCTTGCAGAACTTTCTCGTAACTTTCTCATCCAGTTAACTCCTTTTCTTTCCAGTGGAGTGGATGTCTGTTCGATGGTTACGTTTTCAATCTGCTTTGAATTCATAGTCTGGATTTTTTTTATAGTTTTACCCGTTAAATTTTCACTTGATAGGTGTCCTGATGCCTTAAGTTGTCAATTGATCATCTGACTATACCTGACAATCAGAGCTTATTTCGCTCCTGAAGTATTTTAAATTTTTTTTTCAACTTCATTTGAAAAAAGCGCCCGGTTCCCTCAAGCAGCACCCCCGAAAACAGAACAAGTTCACAAATTATTCTATTTGCAAGATACAGATTGCCTAAGCTAGCAATTAAAATACCAAATAAAAATTATGAATAGAATTGTCATTTATGAAATAAATTGTTTTTATAGTTAACCGCTTGGCTACGACTTTTGCTGATAAAAGCTTAATATGTTCTCAAACCAAACCTGTATAGTGAATACCAAATGAATCAACCAAGAATTGAATGGTACAGGTTGAATTCGACAGGTATCATTCCGTACTCTCCTACTTCTAAGGTCGTTATGCCAATGTTATTGGAGATTGGGATCTGGTCACGAAATTTCAAGATCTGCTCGAGAAAATTGAACGACACTTGAAGCCGTCCGGCCTGTGGTAATTCCGGCACACTACTCGCTCAGAAGTCAAAAACACAATAAGTCTGAATAAAGATATTTTTTTGATAAGTGATTTTTTTTGCAATCCGGACGAGCACATGGAAAACGCGCCTACATTTCGCTCAATGTAGATGTTTCAGTCTATGTAGGAAATAAATGAACAGGCATTCTAAATTTTGGAAGAACTGATCATTTTCAATGGTTGCATGAGTCATCGTTGCAAGTTACTCAAACCTATATGGCTGTCACAACTTTGTACTGCACGTATTTCATCTGGAGAAAATTTGCATCGTATGATGAAAAACTCTCCTCAGGAGATTCGCGGGTTCATCGTTATGGATTACGTTCAATGCATGACCAGAGAATTGATTCCTCTAGACCACGGGAACACTAAAATGTTAATTTGAAAGTAAAAAGTTAAGCAGCTCTCGGGATTGGATTTTTTGATTTCTGTGATGTATAAAATTTGAGGATGACTGGCATTGCAATCATTTCGCAATCCTGACTCAAAAGTGACTTGATTTAAGTTTTTATGTACTAGAAGGCTTCATTTCATGATGATCTAGTTCATTAGTATAACTGTTTGAGATTGTAAAAATCATGCAGAAATTTAATTTTCTGCAAATCCACTGAGTCAGTTTTAGTGCTGTGTCTGAGTGAGAGCGTAAGCCTATTTCAAATATAAAATAAGGGAAAACAAGTCCATGCAATTTTTTGCTCGAGCATGTTTTCAGGTCGGTTGCTGAAAAGTCACTCAGTATTTTACTTATAATTCGGACTTGAATTGTTTCCTTTCTAAAATGTGCTCACTGAGAATTACATATTTGGTTAGACCCCACGACGTGGAGATAGTTAGACCCCACGACGTGTTCATTAACAAGAAACGGAGATAGAATTATAAACTTCGCAATTTCATGAGCTACAGTGTCAAGCTACAGTGTCAAGCTACAGTGTCAAGCTACAGTGTCAAGCTACAGTGTCAAGCTACAGTGTCAAGCTACAGTGTCAAGCTACAGTGTCAAGCTACAGTGTCAAGCTACAGTGTCAAGCTGGGAGTTTGCAATGCTTCTAGTCTTCTCTAGCGTCTGGTCAGCCCTTCTGCTTAGCTCCAAAATGTTGGCGATTTCGCCGTCGTCTTCAAAGATTTCACGGCCAAAGTTCCTGGACTATGAGCTCTCGAAGGAGGGAAAATTTTCCGTCACGGGAACATTCGTTGGCTAACAATGCGGAAAAAGCCTTGGCTAGACGCAGGCTACGAGGGCTGGATGATCGTGCACGCTCGTGGCAACTGACTGGAACGGGGTGGCGACTCGCACGCTGTGGGGTGCGTAGATTAGCTTATATGTTTGTTGAAGCCTCCCTAACCGCTAAAAAAAAGCGTTTCGAAGAGAGGAAGGAGGAAGGCACCATTTGGTATGGAGATGAGGGAACGTAGAATCCAAGCAGAAGGGGCATAGAAACAGAAAGTTGAGAAAGAAGTTCATGAAGCAAGATAAAAGTGGAAGAAGAAAGTAGTAGGTGTTGAAAAACAGGACAGCAGTGAATCGAAAAAAGATGGCCGTTTACTGAACAAAAAACATTTCATTTTAACAAAAAGCAGGCCTACCTAACTCACGGCTCGGGCCCTCGCACATTTCCACCTGGGAGCGCTAATTCCCATAGATACAATACCTGTCTCCCTCTGAGGGGCCTGAGCTGCGTATAGCACCTGAGGGGTCATCCACATCCAGACGTGGATGACGAACAAATACATCCCTCCTCCTAATAGTACCTGCAATTAAAATATTCGGATCTTTTCCAAATAAGCCCCTCCACGAATGCAACACATAAATTCATTCACTTACAACTTTCGAAATGATGCACCTATCGACTTCAAATTACTCTGAACCAGTAGATTAAAACATTCTTTCGTTTGAGAGTAATTTGAAGTTGATAGGTGCATTATTTCGAAAGTTACAAGTGGGTGAACTTATGTGCTGCATTAGTGGCGAGGCTTTCTGAAAAGATCCAAATATTCATGTACGTGTGCACTAGTGAAACTCGTTTCACAGATACGGTCATTAAGCATCCTTATGACCGTGATAAAGAGACAAAAAACCGACACCAAACAAATAAATAAACACACCGAGGGTAACATTAGGTAAGAGGATGCGGCGATCAGTCTCGATGTGAATGCTGCTGCGCTAAACTGCCGTGCCTGAACCATACTGCATAGATCTGGGCAGATCCTGGTGGCGAAATTTAAAAGAGTATGCTGTGTTTACCAGCGTGTGAAGCGAGGGGTCACACAAATGATTTTAATATCAGCTATAAGAGTCACGAATGTGCTTTGAAGGCTGAAGAGCTTTGCTGTTACAGCGCTGTGTCTATGTTATTTGTGACTGCACATTCATTTCGCATTTGGTGGTTTGAGTGTTACGTACCATTCAACAGAGAGTAAAGTTACCCTTATGAAACTAGTATCATGTAGTTTAGTAGTGTTACTGTTTCACCAAGGTATTTTGTGAACATGCTCCTGTCGGGGGTACTGGTATTTATTGGGACTCTTCTAAGGTGACGCATGTAGCAGGCCATTTTGCGGCACGAAACTTTATCCTACGTCGAACTTCTCAGGACCTTAAATCAGAATTACTCTATGTTGCATTTCTCAGAAACAAATACAGCATGTCAGAATTACCTCGCGTCGTATATCTCAGGAACTTATTTCAGAACTATCTTGCGTTGTATTTCTCAGGAACTTATGTTAAAATTACCCCGTGGCGTATTTCTTTGAAGCCTATACCCGAATCGCACAAGTCTTATATCGCTGAATCTCTATGCAGGAATTTTCCTTATTCTTATTTTTCTGGAAATTATGTGAGAATTAGCCCAGTACTATGGGAATGTATACGACACAGTACACAACGTATAGTCGCAGAACATGACGTAGTGCAACCCATTTTCTGTTCCAAAATCTCACAAACTTGTTTGCTGTGCTGTCTGATTAGAATATCCACCACGCAACTACCGCTGTTCACACGTATTGGCATCGTGCTACCTCAATACGAGGGCACTAACGAGAACCAGGCCACTAAAGTGAACCACCAGGCCAATGCAGATCCTCTGACCTTCCTGTGTGCCTAGATTAAACTCGAGTATTCTAGTCCCGTTCTCCAGCCAGCTCATGAGGCATGGATCATTTTAACTGTCCTGCAATCATACCTCTCAGGCACCCAACGACTTACTCAAAGCTAATCTGGGACAGAACTCTCACCAGTGTTTGGCCTCGCTGTACCCTTGAGTTCCTTTTTCTTACAGAGCGACTTCAGTTACATAAAATAAAATCTGTACAAGGAGCTTGGCGTAAACAAAGCAAGGAATTGCAAACTACAGTGCTCGATTTGAACTGCATAAGCCGTGTCGCAAGGGAGCCGCTTGAGTACGGTGCGGAATTGAACAAAGCCTTTCCATTTATCATCCAATTTTAGATGTAAAAGCATGGTCATTGTGAACAATAAGTGAGGGCTTCAGAATTTGATGCCTATCCCCAAGATACGAGGAACGTTCACGAATCTCCAATAGACGTTGTAAATTTGGGGAAAAAGTTACGAAGACCTGTTGGAAGCGATTTAAACCATCTACACGAATGGACTAGAAAAATATTCAGTTAAATTCCATGCCAATAATTCTTATTTACTCATTGAGCGTCAAATCAATTGTCACGTCAAGTAATCACTGTAACATAAAGCTTATCTGACAGGTAAATTTTGCAAAAAAAGTCATTTCTCCGTATAATTTTCGTTGTTGTAGAGGTACAACCTGCAGGAAAAATCCATTTGTCGACTTAGTTAGCTCCCTTCGATCAGTTTTTTTGACAAAACACTGAAGTCTGAAGTTTTCCAAACTAACTTTGAGCACACAGTCCCTGATTCACAGCTCAAATTTGACTCAAAAATGCTTCAAATTGAAATTCTGTCGAAATAATCAGTACGAGACATGACCGAGTTGACTGAAGAACTTTCGCTGTCGTTCTTGTAGCTTACTCATCCGTACAGCCTCAACGATGTGAATTGTTTGTAAATTTGGTGTCCAATGTTCCTTTGTCCTCCAATCAGGCTTTTCTGGGTGGGCTGAAAATTCTCAGCTCTGTCCACCTGCACTGACGACCGCAGCATGGGAGTCAACATGTACCTTGTCAAGCAGGATTTTCAAACACGACATTTTCGAACATTTTAAAATATTTACATCAGCGTAGCAATACATCTGAGGCTAAAAGTTTAACCGTTGACTTCGCTACCCTACACGTCGTTTTTTTAGCCTAAATATGTGGTTTTCGTGCATTAATGTGCTGTTATTTGGTATTAGCAAACACACAACATTAAGATAGCCATAAGGAATTGTCACATTTCACATGAAAAAGCTGAAACTGGAACTTTCAAGCAAGGAATATCAGAGCGTACACTAGTCAGGTGAACTACGACTGCCGGATGCACTGCTAAGGCGATGCAAAATGTCCGAAAATCTGTCGTTACGAAACATATCTGTCGCTCAGGCTGGGAGATTTGCTCTCAATTCACGTGACCGTCTCGGCAAGCAATATCTCGATGAACTCGCTACCACTTATGATGATGACGGGGACTTGCGGCAGATTACGTAGAAGCGTCGACGCAGAGCGTATTTTGAAAATTTTGAAAATTTCACAATTACGCAAACAGAAAAGAACTCAGCGCCCCCAGCACAAGCTACATTTGATGGAATTTCCGCATTTCTTATAACCGATTTCGTTAGGTTTGGTAATCGTAGTGTATTTCATTCAATGTAAACAAATTGAGCGGCTAATTAATTTTCTTTTCTTGGATGATAACGCGTAGAATGTGTGCCTCATACCCCATGTTCCCTCTTCAAAAAAGTTCATCTTATGCCTCAAAATTACAATAATACCTCAGTACATTAATACCCTATGACGTATAAATCTACCACTTGATGAAAAAGTACCTAATGCCGCACAAACCAACCTTTTGCTACAAAAGTTCACCACATGTCGCAAAATGACACCTCTTGCCTGTTAAAGAAGTTTATCACACATCACAAAATTCAGCTCATGGCTCAAAAATTACCTTGTAGTGTTAAGACCGACCGCATGCGAAGATCGGCGTTGTGCTGCGAAGATCGGCCCTGCTCGGCGAAGATCGACCTTATACGGCGAAGATCGACCTTGTTCGGCGAAGATCGACCTCGTTCAGCGAAGATCGACCTTGTTCGGCGAAGATCGACTTTGTTCGGCGATTATCGACCATGTTCTGCGAAGATCGACCTTGTTCGGCAAAGAGCGACTATGTTCGGTGAAGATCGACCTTGAGCTGCGAAGGTGAACTTCAAGCTGCGAAAGACAATTTCCTGACACTAATGTCAGGTTCACTTCTTGCTACTAAGCTTTATTTTTTCCTAAAACGCTGTTATTTTAATGCAGATCTCACCTGCTTATCACTAAAATCTACCCCTCTTGCTAGGCTTAGAAACACTTCCATCAACACAAGCGATCGAAAAGCGAATGGCTGAAGAGTATCATTTTCTGCCATTTATCTGAAAAGTATTAAGCAAGGAATTTAGAGTGGAATGATACATAACACTAGATACACCAAGACTGATGGTACAACACGTTTAAAATGAATGAAGTGCTGTTGAAAACCAGTCACTTAAGCTGATCGGAGAGTGCACTTATACAGGAGGGTGCTGTGAAGAGCTCGTGTCATAATTAGTGAGGCACTCATCCCACTGAATAAAATCGCAACGCAATCAAAAATAAGCGTTATAAAATCATTAGGGATTTTGTCTATCAGAGAAATTTTTTGAGTTAGAATTTTTGGTATTACTCTAAAGCAGTTTGTTTTACTTAACGTATTTTGTGTTTTATTTTGAATCAATGTTAAATGTTTACTGGAATGTTTACTGGAGTATTTTATATGCATCGAAATACAGCGAAGTTTTTCTTTAAAAGTGCAAAAAATTTGTCTTAATTAGCTCACTAATTCGTGGTTCATGTATGAACGAGTTTAAGTGAGCTAATTTATGACGTATAACTTGATAACTATAAACCTTATAACGTATAACTAGATAACTAAAACCTTATTAGCTCACTTTTTTTTTTATATTAATTAGCTCACTTAAACTCGTTCATACATGAACCCAATAAATCACAATATGCCATATAAAAAGTATGAGCTTTGATTTTATTTTGAAAATATTTTCGCGGTATAGCTGATTTTTGCACTGATTTTATGAGGTGATCAGTTAAATTATTTTTATACAATATAGGAAGTCACGGGATAGAATTTAAAAAAAAGAAATAGTTTGATTAGCTGTAGCGAGTGGTGGTAAAGTTTTGAATCCCATCACATGTTCCAGTAGTCACCACATTGGATATATGTTAACAAATCCTCATGTTGTATCGAAATGGGAATTTAGACCACCTCAAACCAAGGTGATGTACTTCTTAGCCCAGAAATTAAGCTAGTATTCAAATTATAACTAAACTCAGATATAGAGGTGAACCTCTACATCATCAATAACGATAACCAGCACGCTAAAAGCTTTGGTACTCGTCCCTTTGTACAACTATTCACCAGATAGTAGCAAGGAGGAAATAGGTAGGCATCCATTTCATGCGACAGTGAGACATATAACAGAATAATTACATTCACACAAGACAGTGAGACACATCACAGGTTGATGGCCGACGTGAGGTATGTTTTAAACGCATCACTCAATATCAGCTCGCACAACCCAGGCCAAGTCAAGTACTGTCGGGCATGCCACTTTCTCACGAACGTCTTACGCCCACACGATGCTGCAACGCGACGAATCTTCAGAGCCAACAGAGGTCGTATCGGGGGATGGCAGTGGGGATTGAAATTACTTCATTCTGCTAAGTACGATGTAAATGTTGACAATGAAGGGGGTCTCAAGAAGTTAGTGCGCTGCGGACAAAAAGGCCCGCTGGAACGCCTGTAGTAAAGGCAATGCTGTTCGAAGATTCTGTCACGAGTTCAATGGCTGCCGAGCTACGCGTTAGGGCGGCCGCGCATGTAATCTGCATGGTGAATTCAGAGTTCCGCAATTCTTATTGTGAGGAACCGGTGAATGGAACAATGAATGAGGAACATAAGCAGCATTGACATCGATGAAAAGAGTTTTGAAGTTATATAAAATATAAAAATGAAGAAAAAACATAACTTGCGTTAGAAAAAGATACATGTCTCTGATATCGAATTTCCTATGAATTCCCATGGAATGATCAAACTTTAATTCATATCGTAAGAGACGTGGGAGGTTTCACGTCTCTCACCAGTGAGACTCGTAACTATTGTCAACACATGCGCTATCTCTACACAGGCACCAATCAATGGTAACCAGGGGCCGACCACATAGTAACAAGGCACCAACCATTGGTACCAAGCACCAATCTTTGATAACTAGGCGCCGACCATTAGTAACAAAGCACCAATTATTGATAACCAGGCACTACTCATTGGTAACCAGACACCGACTATTGGTAACCAGGCACCGATCACTGGTAACCAGGCTCCGAATATTGGTAACCCGGTACCAATTATTGGTAAGAAGGTGTCAACCATTGTTAACCCATTGTCCAAAGTAATGCTTAAGTGATCCATTTATCCAAATCTAACATAATATGATGAATTACATAGGCAATAAAGTACATTCAAAACACAAAAAATTAAGCAAAATGTACAAACAGATAACAAACAAGTACCGAAGTTCAGATGAGCACACTTCAGCAAACGTGACCGCAAAATTACCCATTTCTTCCGCTCGCCAAACACTGCTCAGCTAACGTTTGCTGAACCGACAAAACGAGTTTTTGAGATGCTGGTATACACAAACACAGCAAATACTCGTCCAATGTTCGTAAAACTTTGTAAAGGAAAGAAACTTTGGATATTTCGGGCGAAACACAAGAATTAAAATGATGGATAAAGACGGAATCCAGATGCCGGTGAATGATGTCCTTACACAGTCCAGAATTAATGAGCCTACAGAGATTACCATCGTATCTCGATTTGTGAGTTATATAAGGTTATGATTATCCTTCGAGTATGTTTCTGTGACATGTATGAGCGATAATCTAAGTGAACCGAAATGCGCCACTGAATTTGATTGCCCTAAAATATTTTAGATTCTAGTGTCCCATCCTGAATATCCGATGGAACGCAGTGTGATAATGTGTTTGCTTCTGAGGAGTAGCGCTAAAATGCTGTCTTAGGAAATGCTTGCCTCACCGACCCTTTGATATAATGCTCTTTCTTTTTCGAAATAGTTGTACCACAACAATTTTATGGTAACCTAAAATTGCTGAAAATTTTTAATTTAATCAGTGTTTCTCTCTATTTCAATTTACTAAGAAGGCTCATTGACTAATTTTTCATTTAAATTTAAGTTTTCATTGGTAGAACTATTTTTCTATGCTCCGCATCAATTATTTACACACGTCTGAAGTAAATAATTGGCATTTAAATTTTACCACATGGTTAGGTATAAATAAACAACCAGTACGTAAGCCTTTGCTGGCTCGTTAAATGAAGCACAAACTGAAACAAAGTCTGCCAGTGACTGAAACAAAGTCTGCGGTGACTGAAACAAAGTCTGCCAGTGACTGAAACAAAGTCTGCCAGTGACAGAAGCAAAGTCTGCCAGTGACAGAAACAAAGTCTGCGAGTGACTGTAACAAATTCTGCGGTGACTGAAACAAAGCCTGCCAGTGACAGAAGCAAAGTCTTCCCGTGACTGAAACAAAGTCTGCCAGT
>JACJUY010000409.1:59765-86625 GCA_014220935.1 Platorchestia sp. MABIK | reverse complement strand
GTGAGTGAAACAAATTATGCGGTGACTGAAACAAAGCCTGCCAGTGAGTAAAACAAATTCTGCGGTGACTGAAACAAAGCCTGCCAGTGAGTGAAACAAATTATGCGGTGACTGAAACAAAGTCTGCAAGTGAGTGAAACAAATTCTGCGGTGACGGAAACAAAGCCTGCTATTGAACGAGTTGTGGAAGCCACTTTTTGCAAGATTTTCAGTATATGAATGAAAGTTTTAGAATTTTTGCAGAGGACAAAAAAAAAATTTGTGTTTGTGCTTTTTATCGTCTTATTTTCAATTCGTGATGTGCCTTTTTACAGTTGAACGCTTTATTTTTGGCGAACGATTTTAGGGACACGAGTTTAAAAAAACAATGAAATCTGCAGTGCTTGGTTTACTAGGCCACGGAGTGTTGCTTACTCAAGCAGTTGAGAAACGTTACCGTTAATTAACTTGCTGAATTGTCCAATAGCGTGAAATGAAAGAAATTGAAAATTGTTTGAGTTGAAAGGATGGTCTAGAAACAAAAAGAAACTTGCTTGTACTCGAATGAGAAGCGAAAGATACTTGAAAACTTTAATGATCTGATCAGTGCAGCCATGGCGATTCGAACACTGCGACCCTACTACGTAAATTAACTTACGACAGAATATGTAAGGAATTGCGGACTTATAAATTTTTCCTCACAGAAAAAGCATAACAGTTGTGCGGAATAGAAGTGCTTGGGTTATAGAGGTATTAGTTTCCAGGGTAGAACAACTAACTATAACCCATTATGCAAATATCCTTTTTATTCAAGCGATCCCTCATTAGTCTTTCCTTCTGTTTACTTTACATTACTATTACATAGCTGCGCTCCTGTGTTACAATTAAGACGAGCGGCGTAGTATTTCTTCGTGCCCGGCAATGGGAACTCCTTTGACTCCTGCTCTGGAGATCAGTATCACTTAACTATTGGTCTTGAGTGCCTTATTAATATTAAACTTAACATTACTGTATAATGATGCATTTTTCTTACTGTGTCAACATTATTGAAATTAAAAAGTACTAGGCCACCTCATTTCTAACATCAAATATTTTCCTCTCAAGGCCTCTAAAGGTCGCCTCATGAAATGCGCCCATCAAGTTTCAAGGTAAATACTGATTCAGTTCTGATTAATTGACTGATACTTTTTATAACTTAAACTAAATGAAATAAGTTGAAATAAGTATCTAATTCATCATCGAATGCATTAATGTAACTATTTTTTAAGGATACTCAGAAGTTCTGCTCGAGACTGCCCGTTTTAGCCCGGCTCTATCGCCATCGGTGCTATAGTTCTAAACTTAAAACCTGCCAGCTCAGCCCTGACGATCTTCAAATTGTCCTTCTAATGATCCACGAGAAAAATTTACTAGTCTGATAGGTGTGTTTTGTAACATTGGGAAACTGATTGATATCTTAATCTGGGGTGGAAATGAATGGAATAATTTAAAGTACTATTCATTAAGTCAGTTTCAACTTAAACAGCGTGTTTATTTTGCAGTTATGTTGAACGGCCGTCTTCTAAGTTCAATTATTTAGTTTGATTTTACTCTTTACTCTTTTCAGGCAAATCTTTTATCAGGAGGAAACATGCTCTGAATAACAAAGATTCAAGTAGTTAAAAAAGATTACAAACCAAAATACACAGCTAATAACACTTAGTAGCTAATCAGAGGACATTATAATTCTTTAAGTAAGGCTAACCATGGTTATTACAGTAATTAGATACAAATGACTCTTGTCAAATCAATTGAGAACACAGAAGGAAAACTTACTTCAGCCGAATTACCTGCTGAAATGAATATGAATTGTAGGTGGTTAAATTCTTGCTTTGTGACTTCGGTTCTGCAGAAAAAAAAACTTCTGAGAGTGAAACACACAGTAGGTCAGGAAGGACTCTCGTCCAAACAACAATTCTAGAATGACAGTTCGAGACTCTGGAAGATGAAGCGGAACATTCCAGACCATCATTGCGAAGAGCACCCCTCTGCATAGCCCAGTCCTCTGGGCTCTTCTCTACTCTCTATAGGAAATCGAACATCGACCAACAGCTTGCTTTGCTCATAAGGTGCCATTCTGTCCCAGTGTTCGTTCAAACAAATCTGGACAGATCAGGCACATTTACAGTACTGTGCTCATGACATGTGGTAACGGTTGTACAAATTAGGTATAAACGATATAAAGAACATGATGAGAAGCAAAAAGAAGCACATAAATGAAATAGGAAAAAGCATGATATGACACTGAAGAAACTTAATCAATTTCCTTTTGTTGAAGTCATACGTAATGTGAAAAATGGGTACAATGAGACTTTCTTGATGCGGTTTTAAGGTTATTTCAAATAGATCGCGTTGACATTCTATATATGAAGTGCGAAAATACGTGGAGAAGACAAAAAAGCTTGACTTACGCTAATGGATATTGTGGACGCACTTCCTTGAGGGATAATGCTGTAGAGAATGCGACATATTTGTATTTGCTTGGACTCGCAGAGCGTCATTATTAGTCCAACAATTTTTAAAATTTAGATCATAGTGACATTAAAAATACTGGTTGATGTAGGTTCATTCTTTCTTTGAAAGTTCTCACCATGTCCAGGAGAATAAATTTATCACTCCATACTTCCGATAACGTTAAAAGGGAAACGATGTGGTACAATGGCGTTGTATTTGTACTCCCGGCGATCGATTACCGAAACTCGTAAAAATTATTGTTAGGGAAATAAGCATTTCGTTAACAACACATAGATGCATAAATAACAGAATAGGAAGATGTAAGAGAATTCTTGCACGTGGAACTATGAAGTCGATTGCTGGTAATTTTGTATAATCATGAGGCTCAGAAGAAATAAATTGAAATTTTTTAATCTACGAGCACTATCACGGATCAGAAATGGAAAATTCAGGGTGAGTATTTTTATTGTTGCTCATTTTTACGCAAAGGGAGATATTTCAGTTGAAGAACACTGTAGTAGTAGTAGTGTAAAATATTTAGTTTTCAAACATGATAAGCCTTTGAAAAGCAGCAATGATTTACATCATCGGCAATTGTTAAATTTTTCGAAAATCCTCATTTTTAAGAAGAAAAAGAGTACGGTTGTACCAATTTACATTCCTGGCTCATACATTAATCAGGCGAAAAAATAGGACCACTGATTTCAACAGTTTTGAATATTTGAAGGAAACTCAGAATTTGAAATTCAAAAACTAAAACAAAGATAATACTTCATACCATATCGCATCCCAATATTGACACCAACTTACTCCATCTGTATTGGTACTGCCTATAATCTTGCATTTAAAATGCACTAGAAATATGTGCGCAAAACTCAAGCACAACTAATTAAACATATCACTGCGGACCACTGACGCGTGCATGGGGAGAGAAAACTTTGTTCGGAAAATAAAGTTGATGGTTCATCTGGAGCCAGATATGAGCGTATAATCCAGAATTTGAGAATAAAGTCACCGGTTCAACGGAGAAAAGATGTGAGGAAATTAAACCTAAATTTGAAAACAAAGTTACTGGTTCAACAGAAGCCAGATGTGAGCATATAATCCTGAAATTACTTATTGCCGTAGTGTTGTGCCCATAGGAGTAGGGTGCCATTCTGTTGCACTGCAACCTTACAGTATCTCCCCATCCCAGATGTTGAGTGGTATGGGGTGATTTTAAAAAGCCAAGATTCTACACAAATGACTGTCGAAGAATATTCAAGAGTTTTAGTCAATTCAGTTCCTGGGAATTGGGTAGTTGATTAGATGTTGAGTTGGAAGCGAGTTGCCTTTACCCATGCTGAAAAAATAGAACGCATGTATTTGTTTGCGATATAAAGTACTTTCGCAAACTGATAGGTCTAGCATGAGATGAACGTTATGAACATAGACAAATGCGAGAAATAACAAATGAAATAGAAAGGTAATTTCATGAAAAAATTTGGATCTTAATTTCAGAAATAAAATGAAGTGAAAGGGCATTTCATGCACTTGGACATGAGCACTGGACTCTAGCAAATCAAGCAAAAACCCATCTAGGTATAAAATTGCATCATACTCTAGATTTTGTTTGAATGTCCTGGGTTACAAAACTGTAATCTTAACTCCTGCGCATAGGCGATAAGTAACAACAAAATACGAGCGCAAATTCCAGCGAAATTAAGATTCCTAAAATTCCCATTAGCTGAGCAGAAAGAAATAAACTCCTTTATTTATTTACGTACTCGCGGCTGTTGGGTGATTGCCATCAAATTGAAATCTCAGCGAGACAGAATCGAGTTCGAAATCAATTCACGACAGTACACTACCCGCCTTCTTTTGCTCGAAGGGGCCAAGCTTTGTCAGTGCACAAGGGCTTTCCTAGACGGGCTTCAAAGCCCAGCCTTTGGGAAATCTTCTATGGCCTTCCTGAAGCGGTGCCGCCTACGAAGACCTGAATACAGAGCTACCTCAAATCCTGTGATAAAGCCATGATTTACGGTGCGGGCAAAGGCCAACTCTGAAACTCAATTCGAGGTCGACTCAGGATACTGCATAAAATTTGTCGGAAATTGATGACGATGAAATAATTCGACGGAAATATATATAAAAAATATTTCAACGTGGTTGGCGTATAGCTTGAACGCGGAAGACCATATTCTGAATTTCTTCGTGTGCAGTTTTCCTTCATGAGGAAATGATTTAGGATTATACTTGCAGGAGTGTGAAAAGGAAATTCCGAGAAAATTACTGCCATATTCACCGGGATTTTTTAAAAGTTGGGGCAAATTGATGCGGTCAGTAATATTTTTTCATCGCTATCATTAAACTTTTCACTGCCATCGTTGCTTTGATTTCAGGACATGATGTAAATTTTGAGGATATTGCAAGCGTCTGCTCATTTTCGAAAACTAAGTTATTTAATTAACGCAAGTTATGAAAAAATAAAGTGAGCAAGAAAGTGAGTTTTTCTATCTCTTCCAATTTTCTTCAAATTTTTAGAATCAAAAGTAAGTATTTTGAATCTCTCCGAATTTTATCACTAAATAGATACTCCTGAGCGGGCTTCTAACCTCTATCTTTTTTCCTCTATCTTCCATCCGACTGCAATTCAAAGCCGCTGAAAAAGCCATGAAAAATGAGCTGCATTGTGCTCATTCAGAAACAACTCCGTTCTGAAAAAGTGCATAGCGATGCGTTTTTATTTTGAGTTTATGATTTGATCCTGAAGCCCGGTGCAGATTTAGTTTGTATTATTTCTCTGCATTATAGAAAGATGATTTTAAAAATGTCATTTTACGAGTAAATTTTTTATTGCTAGAATTAATAAATGAAAGGGTTCTGGATGTACCAGTTGATGCGAATACTTCTCAAATTATTTTCTGAAAAGATTTCTATCTCTTTTCTAAAACCGATAAATTTGATTGGTCGTTCGGTGTAGCTGTGAAGCAACGAAAAAATTTTAATAACTTGAGCTTTAAATACATGGAAACTTTGTTTGGTGTGAAAACTCACATCGTTTTAAACTCTTTAAATCTCACACTTTGTAAACGAAACTCAGTACGACGAAATAAAAACTTGTGGCGTATTAAATATGACGAGATTTTAAGAGATACTTCAGATCTCACAAGTTGGGGTAAAATGTCCAATGAAATTCAAGTTCCTTCTCAATCTCGACATTTGAGGCCACTGCACAGTATGTGGGAACTTAGTCCGAGCTCTTGAGATGCTCCCCCACTTTTTAAAGGTTCATAAAACACTTCCTTCGGCACTAAAGACTTTTGTGCATTGATCATGGGATGTTGAATCCGATGTTCAGCAGTTCCAAGTCTCCGCTCCAAGTTTTCTTATGAGCTATTCAATAACCTCCAACTCGGCTCACTCCTGCAGGAAAGCCGACCCTAAACTTGCAGGATTCTTGTCAGGAGCTGTTCGTGTTCATGAGATAGATTTATGAAGCTGGCGTGAGCCGGGGATGCGCATTCAAAAGTCAAGACACGTAAGTGAACTTCACCAGTTTACCCTCGTCCAAGTTCCCCAAAAAGCATCCATGAAAAATTGCTGGTCTGGTCGTCCCCCGACTTGAAGTCTCAAAGCTCAGAGAAGCTTCGTGTAGGACTTCCAGTCTCTGATTTGAAGGCTGAATTGATGACGATCATCCAAGGGAATTCGCAGCGATAAAAACTACTGAAAAATGCAAACTTGGCTTCCGAATCGGGGCGTTCGAGGTGCAACCAGAACGATAGCTGCAGGCAACAGTCACTTCTGGGCTTCACAGCGACTCAGCCGAACAATGTGTTTGCCAAAAAAAGTTTTTTTTTCAAATGGGAGCTCAATTTTTTACCAATTGAAATCTGATTTTTATTACGTTACAAAAATAGGATGTGTTTTATGCTACAGAATTCATTTTCAAATGGGCTATGTTTTGAAAACCTTTTGAATATTTAAGCCATTAAATATTTGCTCGCCCACGAACGGTAACGTTATATATAGGTTTTAACAGTTCCGTATGATAATCAGCATTGCTCAGGGAATGCTTCCAACCTGGTGAGTATGTAATGCCACCATTAATTTGAATGACCAAGAACACAGACTCAAATTAAAAATTCATTCGTTACATTGATTTGGGCATAAAGGAAACTATTTGAACTCTATGATTATTGCAGGATAAAGTAAACAGTTATACAAAGCGATGCATCTGGTTTATTTCTTGATAATTTTACAAAAATACTATATTAATTCAGACTCTTTATGATTATTATGAGCTTAGTGAAATACAGTTGTGCGTTAATAGCATTTATTACAAATATTTATCAGAGCTTTCGTTCACTAAAGCAGTTTTGTGTGGCAGATCGATGTCTTTGTTGCGGGAGTGAACAAAATTGGAGCGTGTTGAGTAGAACAGAGAGAAGTATGGTGCTACACTATGACAAGTTATAATAGGCTTAGTTAGGCACCAGCTGCAGACGAGATATAGTTAAATTTGTCTCCGTTTGATTCGGCCATAGTGAAAGGATCAAAGCCCAATCAGGTCACAGCACTCAGACGCGGAACATCACAACTCTCAATTGTTTCAGATTTAGAGCTACATCGGACGACAACGACGAGCGCTGTTCTCAGAATTTGTTGAGTGTATGTGAGATTTTAACACGTGCGTACTGCCGTGGTGCGTGAGATTGGAGAGGTGCAGCGGACAGACGCAATATTTTAAAAATGAAGATTTATTTGTGAGTTTTTTCATTTGAATTGCTTTAGTTTATGGATGCATTTAAGTTCAGTTTGAACGAACATAGCTCTTAGTTTGAAACAAATTACATGCTATGCTTTCATAAATTTCATGGTAAATGTTGAACAAAATGCTATGTTTTAGTGTTAACAAAATATAACTTGAATGAGTGTCCAGTATATAAGGCGAATAATCATGAAATTGCATAGTTACATGATACGTGAAAAGCCCTCAGCTGATAGAAAATAAAAATTGTCTGCGATTCAGAAACGATTTTTGAGAGTTCATTGACGCATTATAGATATTGTCCGTACTATTACTATGGTCTCAGAATAAAACCGATTTCATCCTAAGCATGAGGGACATAAATCTTTTATCGTCTGCAACGGATGGAAAGAGGATTGCTCAGCTTGTTGAGATGCCTTTACTGCAGAGTTTTAGATTACTTGTATTGATCGTTAGGGATTGTGGCTGATGATGTTTGATGAATGATGAATATTTGAAGAGATCACATAGTTGGTGCGCAGCATATAATGGATTTAAGTTTGGTAACTGATACATTCGTATTCTTGTGGCACTCAGCTTACGTGATTCTAATGGCTAAATGTTGACACAAAATTAGCATAAATGTTCATTTAAAAATAGAAGAGCAAGATAAGCTACTTTAATCATATAATCATTGAAGGTGTATATTCGAATTAAACCTAATTTCAAACGTTTCAGCCACAGGCCATCATCAATGGTAAGGTTTTATTTTTTATTCGAATAAATACCTTAAATGATTAAAGTAGCTTATATTGCCCTTTCATTGTCATTTCGGTTGCTACGGCTCCCTGATGACTTTAAATTTTTATCTATATCATAATTTTTGCTCAAGCTATAAATACACATAATAATGCTGGAATAGCACAACAACTGAGCTGAATTTCTCCTTGAAGAACGTTCGTTGTTCAGACTTCACACAAATCTTAATTAAAGGTCGTGATTGCCGAGGTCATAAGGGAAAAACACGCAGCCCATCAGAAATTCAAATGCCAGATCGTTCATTTCGAAAGCATCGCCCGCTTTATTTCATAGAGGATCGTGAGTCTTCACGACAGAGAAGAAGAGTCGTGTTCTCTTTTTTTGCTTTTCACATAACTCTGCATTCGCGGTCACATTTCTTTTGTGCTGTTTTGATCGTGTGGCTTCTGGAATTGTATTGCTATAAGGAGTTCATTTGGAAGGAATGCATTTTTTAATTTGGAATTCATTAATAAATTGAGTAAAAATTTTCCCACTTAAAAGCGCAATTACTACACAGATTAGGAAATGTTTCCAATGCATTAAACGAGAACTTCTGGATCAATTCAGTGTTCATAAACACGTTAATATTATGAATACGTTTGTGTTCAAAAACTATTCTCTTCGTTTTCGTTTACTAGAAATAGCTTTTCGTGGCATTGAATTCTTTATAAAAGGGTGCAAATTGCACCCTAACACAAGTTGCATTTCCCCCTCAAACAATCAATGAGTGATTGGTTAAATTACAAAAAGAGAATACGCTCCCGAGTTCAGTAACGATTGAAATTATAAAAATCAATTATGAAAGACAAAACTTCTTGATAAATTATTCGTGGAAAAATTTATTTCAGTGTAAAGAAAATTCTTTATTTCTATCAACACTTGTTCAGGGAAGAGAAAGAGTATTCAGCTACTTTTTATTCATAAAACGCTTTGAAAATTATGAGTATAAAAATGAATTTCTCTTTATAAAATTCTCCAATGAATTTATACTACATGATTTTATACACCATCCCTGAAAGCGAATTACAGCTTCTTTATGCATGTTAAATATTCATCACGAATATCGATGTATGCATTTCCGATCATGAGAGCCTCTATTGATACTTAAATAATAAATCTTTTTCAACCCACCAGAACACTAGCCAATGGGACTGGGAACTTCAGCCTTGAGTTATTGATTGTTAATTATTTCACGTCGGGAATTTTACAGAACTCGAGCGGTCAAACAGAAAGTTTTGTAAAGTAATGAATGCATCCGTATTTCTGAAGAATGCAAACGTAATTCCAGGAACTTGAAAGCTGTGAAAAGTAGTCGATTTTTCTCTGCCTCTGTTGGAATGAAGCCTCAGAATTTTGCAATTTTTATGAACATTTCATAGAGACAGTAGAGTATTAATTAGCTCAGGACACGAAAGAGTTGTTCTCGAAAAGTTTCCTACTGTGAGCAGAGCTTGAATGAGGTCTTGAAAATTGCTCATTAGGTTTTCGTTCAAGCGATTGTTATGAACAAATCGTAAATTCGGGACATTGAATAAACAGATAACACTAACTACCTGCGGAAAAGAAAGAAAAAAAAATACTGAAGACCCACTTTTTTTTGGGAGGGAGAATGAGTAATACACCGTAGGTGCATCATTTCAACGTAAGAGATTAGAAGAGACTACACTGATTTCCTCCAGGAGGTTTCCATTTTGGGAAGAATTTCGTGATGGAAAGTTAATGCAAAATCAGTCAAAATAACACGATAACAAGCAAATCTGAGCCAGTGTTGATTGCGTATATATTACGGCCAAACCAAGAACAGAATGACGATGAGTTGTTTGGTCGAGCAATGTATCGACAGAGCGTGAGTTCTCACGTGACCTTACATGGGAAACGCGTGTGTAGCAAAATGGAAAAACACACAATTTTTGAGCAACGCTAAAAAATATGATTCATTGGACATTTCTTTACACGCTGCTAGACGCTTTTCTGCCGCATGCTGTTCAAGTTAAACAAAGTTATTCGCTAGCATTTAATATCGATTTTTTACAAGCCATGTTCACTTTCAATTCATGACCAAACACTGGTCGGAGTTCACCACTCTGTCCCAAATCAATCACAAGGTTTCATCCGCTATTGGACGTCAGCGTTGAGTAGTTTGTCTCAATAATTAACGTCAATTGCAACTCTGCTCATTTGACGTTCAGAAACTAACAAATTTTCTCAAAAATGTTTTGAAAATAATTCTAGTGGTTTTAAAATACCTCAACGCTTATGAATCACAATGCGTGCTAGAAATTGCGAGGAAGCCTGATGCGTGTAAAGCTTTAGCTCATTTCGGACAACGATGTCATCCGGGACAGTACTTCTCTATTATTCTTGACCGTGAAAGTAAGAGTCAACTTATTTATCGATACCTAAGTTCCAACAAAGCAACTTAAGTTCTAAGAATAACACAAACATTTCTATAAATAAGAAGCAAATCGTAACAGAAAGATCGCATTCAGAATGCATGACTCAGTGCAGAAAGTATTTTAAAAAACTCCGTTATTGAGTTGATGCGATGTAACTATTTCGGAGTTATCATAATATCAAACGTATCATCGGTTTGTTTTATTTTACCTCTCACTGTAGATTGCAACCGCCCCTTTGTCATGGGAGGGATTGTGATAAATTGTAGAAAAACGTTAGTGACAGTATTTTTAGCTCATGTGTTCTGTTTACATCGTACGGAAGCTAAAACATCTATTTCATTACTCCTACATTGGAATGTATTCTCATGGTTAGCCTCAAATTCATGAATTTTTCTTTCATTACGTAGGATCACATATATTTTCTGTAAGAGGTTACCACTGCCAGAAAAAATCACTATGAGGAAAACTCAAGAGTGAAGGAGAATTATTTTAATATGAATGAATACATCATCCAATAGTGTACTCAAGAAAGAAACCAATCAGTTCCAATCTATTAATTTTTCAGTCTGGGTGAACAATCTTTAGAAATTACACAATCTAATACTGAAGGCTTCATGTACAAAAAAACTGATGGTGGAGTTAAAGAAAATCCGGATGGAGAATTTTAATTGAATTCAACGAAAGTTTAGTGACAGTAAGCATAAAGTCAAAGGAATCAATGGGCGAGGAGCAGCACTGAACGGGCCCGAGTGCAAAACACGCAGCTCTTGCCACACGCCAGCGCCCACCCCGAAAGTCATAGACCCAACGGCCTGTAGGGAAAAACAAAGACTTGAACCTACAAGGACACGAAGTAACCCCGGAACAACTTCAACCCCTACCGAGGCAGCTCATAAGATATCGGCTGCGGAAAAACTTTTTAATTCTAGTTATCAAATTATAAGTTAAATGTTATAAGGTTTATAGTTATCAAGTTATACGTTATAAGGCTTATAGTTATCAAGTTATACGTTATAAGGCTTTTAGTTATCAAGTTATACGTTATAAGGTTTATAGTTATCAAGTTATACGTTAAAAGGTTTATAGTTATCAAGTTATACGTTAAAAGGTTTATAGTTATCAAGTTATACGTTATAAGGCTTTTAGTTATCAAGTTATACGTTAAAAGGTTTATAGTTATCAAGTTATACGTTATAAGGCTTTTAGTTATCAAGTTACACGTTAAAAGGTTTATAGTTATCAAGTTATACGTTAAAAGGTTTATAGTTATCAAGTTATACGTTATAAGGCTTTTAGTTATCAAGTTAGACGTTATAAGGTTTGTAGTTATCAAGTTATACGTTATAAGGTTTATAGTTATCAAGTTATACGTTATAAGGTTTATAGTTATCAAGTTATACGTTATAAGGCTTATAGTTATCAAGTTAGACGTTATAAGGCTTATGGTTATCAAGTTATACGTTATAAGGCTTTTAGTTATCAAGTTAGACGTTATAAGGTTTATGGTTATCAAATTATGAGTTATATTTTAATGCGTGTGTGGCGTTGCACCGTAATTGACCAGAGCACGAAATTGATACGTTGACAGCAAATCACAATGGCCAACCAACCACGTACCCCTCGGTGCTATCCAGTGTTTCGACGTAAGGCGGTGAGGAGTAAAACGGGCCCCGGTGAGTTAGGCTCCCATGGTCAGGTCACGAAAGCGGGCGAAGAGGCGAACTCAACAACTCGGCTTCCTAAGTAACGGAGCGGCTGATTCGCTCTGCACTTAACCCCTAGCTTCCGGCGCCAAACTTCATCAGTACCTACAGGCACTTCCTCGGTAAGCTAAAGCTTCGCGCAATACGCAGCCCTCGACGACTGCAATGCCAGGATTGTAGCGGCGGCTGATCCAGTGGCACTGTACGAGGCGAAATCTGGGGCGAGACTGAAGAGGGTTGCATGGCGGGTGATTTAAGTAAACATGCTTTCCATTTCGTAGTCACCCGACCAGAACAATTCACTGACAACGCACAAATTGCGACTGGTCAACTCTACAAACGAAGTCATTCCTTTGAGCTGTAGCCTTATTAATAAGGCAACCTATCTGGATTTCCGCACACTTCATGTACTTTTTATGTTATTTGCCAATGTAATTAACATGCTCTCGCCACTGATTGTGTCCAACTAAAAATGAAAGTCTCTAAAACAGAACTTACGTCGGACAAAAATACAATCATGTAACCGTTGCACACCGAGGCATGGCATGCAAAACTCCTAATCATGTATTCAGCGTTGGATCAAAACTCTATTGTGCATGAGAATGTCCTTCGTCAGAGCCGCCCTACATCGCAATGCTAGCTCATTTGTCGCCAGACAATTTTTCAGACTAGGCCGGCATTGGGTCAACAAACCTACTGCGCTGAGTTCGATCAGCGTAATCGGCCAGCAGGGCCAATTGCGGACTCGATTACGTAGATCTGCACTTCATGATTGCTATTGCTCATTATCGGTTCATTTGCGTGGAATCAAGCTATCAATTCCGAGTCGTAAACCTAAATGACTGACGGCCGAAAACAACAGGACTGGACTTGGCACGATAATGAGCGCGGTTGCATCTTTCACAACTCCAACATAATGCATATCAATATTGCGGGTGATTTGGGACATGTTTTTTTCGTTAGTAGTCATTAAGTTCCCGAACAATAATAGATAAGTAATTATGATACAGCTACTTTGATGTCATTCACGTGTATATTTCGGTATGATTGTAAATTTCTCTTTTAGATTAATTTTTTCATGAGCGATTCTAAAATTTCTCGGAAAACGATCGATGAGCTCAGTCGATTGGTTTTTTATTGGAAGTTCTTAGCAAATAATCTTGAATTAATGAGTAAATGAAATTACTACAGTGAGAGGTAACAAAAACGTGCGAGGAAGGAACTTATTTTATTCGTCACGAAAAAGCACAAGGAGACTCGAAGCATACCTACTAATGAACAATAATAAACAAGTGGTGAGAATGGGTTTCATTTTAATCGTAAATTTTGTAGAGAAGCTATATCCCTTATAAATTTAGAGTGAGATTTTATCTCTATAAGCGTTTTTAAAACGAACGATAAGTTAGCGTAATTTGATTTATTTTCGGTTTTAGCCAAACGTGCAAAAAATCAAAACATAAGCTTTGAAACAAACTACACCACACACAAAGTCCTTCGAGTTTGAAAAAAAATCATAAAACGTTTTGACCACGAAACCTCTACTGAAAAAATTCAAGGATTTAAGGTAGCAACTACAGATGAGGTGGAATAAGATAACCTATTAATCATCAGAAGCAGCGGCCAAAACGCCGTATAATTTTTGCGTATTTTTTAAGTGGGAACTCGAGCGGTATATAAAACGCATGTATTGTGTTCCAGAAGACATCCTACGAGCACCTTGTACAGAACTACGCAGTTTAATAATACATCGGTTTTCCGAAGCGAAATGTTTTTCTTGGCCGCTGCCTCGCAAAAAACTTGCTCAAGACCCGAGAAACTTTTATTCTATCACCTTCCCAAGTTCGCAGTAAATTTTGCGCTATATTCTCGCAGTAAGAACGAAACATGGCGCTGCAATGTCTCATTTTTCTTGCCCTAGTCGAGTGCCAGGAGCTTTTAAAACTCACCATTCATTGCAAAGTCGTGAAAAAATTACCGCCTAAATTGTATTTTACCGCCCTAGTTTTATTCCCAGTCTGACAGCCCTGCGCAGATCTGGGCAGAATAAAGCAATTTTCCACTTTAGTCTCGCCACGGCCTTGTTGCGTTTTCGTATTTATGTTCACGAATGGGATTAAAAGAAATAAGTTAGTTTTATATTTGTGGAATGGGGTTTCATTCGATAATTATAAGTTTAGCAAATTCTCCAGCTGAAATTGCACAGTTAGAACACAAGCACCTTTATCAAACACGCAGAAAATAAGTTGCTTGGGTGTTTATTCTCTAACCATAATGGAAAAATATTCTCAACTATTATGTATTCTAATTGCAATCTATACATGTGCGTAAGAGTCAAAAGCAGGAGGTGATAATGAATTTTTAAATTCAAATACTGTTTTCAATTTTGAATAAAAAGTCAAAGAGTAAAGCATAAGCGTTCAGCAAAGTTAAAATTCACTGGAATTTCTTCTGTAAAATTATGAGCTAGCTGTCAGCGTGAGGAGGGCATCGTCTGTGTCCTGAATTTTCTTTTCTCTGGCAATTTTCTTCGTCCAGAAATACTGGAAGTTGCAGTAAAATTCCTGCAAGTAGCGAAAAGAGGAAAGTAATATGAATCAAGTGTTATGATAGTTGATACGTTCATGATAAAAGTTGTAATTGATCCGATTAAAATATGATAATGGTATAATAATGAATAATGGTGCCTGATAATTAGTACTACTAATATCGCAGATCACTCACCATGCTTAGAAATACATGAACTTGTGCGATTGGTTCAAAACAAAAGTAATAGAGACCGAGATTTCTCCTTATCTTACTGCATCGCTGTTTTATAAACTATAACTTCTAATTAAGATATAAAATTTGCGTCTTCTGCGTTGAACATCTGTGATAAAGAAAAAAAAATTTGATGGCATTGCGTTTTCACAGCCAGAAGGTGATCGTGATTGAATACATCTAAATAAAATTGTATTCTCTATGCTTATAATGAATGCGAACACTTTTTGACAGCCAAGGTTATGTATATTTTGAAAATCAAAAGTACAAATTTAAAGCATATCGAATTATGTTCTTCATGTAACTTTTTCATGACAAAGTAAATTGTCATGATACTAATGCTTGAAATTGCGCTGGTCATATCTCAGAATGTTCATTGGGGCTTTTTGTTCATGAATAAATGCCTAACATTTTTATTCATGAATGCCTAATATTTTTATTCAAGAAAGCCTAAAACAATGATTGTGAAAGTTCAAAAATTGCTTCATGCAGGTCATTTATTTCACAGGTATTCAAAAATTAAAATTATTTTCGTTCGATGCCTTCGATAACGCTGATCTTCTTCCGAACAATTACGTGTTGGTTAAATATTACAAATAAAACTATTGAGTTCCTGAATTTACATTGAATGTTTGCACATAGAATCGATGTCCTCATCATCATGAACAGCATAGAGTGATTTCACAAAAATTTACCGTTCATTTACTAGTCGAAGTGTATTTTTTATAAACCAGCGAAGCAGTAATCTTTTAAGTCGTGATTGGTTTCACGAAAATTAACTACTCATCTATCGAAGTGAGTGTTACCTTTCATGCATCAGTGCGGCTGTAATTTTCGAATTCGTGAACGGTTTCACGAATAGTATCTATTCATTCATCAAAGAGAGTGTAATCTTTCATGTATCAGTGCGGCAGTATTCTCCGAAATCGTGAACAGTTTCACGAAAATGAACATTTCCCTTACCAGTGATGGTGCCAGCTGCAAGTGCCAGGAACGCTGCTGACAGCAATGCCAGGAGCTGACACAAGGCCTGAGTGACAGCCGTCCTGCACAGCCCCGGCTCTATCATCAGGTACTTCTGAACTTCCAGCACTTCGTCAGAGTTTGCCTCCGGGGCTCTCGCTGGGTACAGCTCGTACAGTCTGGACGCAATTTTGAAACACTTAAAACAAACTTGAAAGGTCATTGGTCGTTCGGTTTGGCTTCATCAGGGAATATGTCTGGAAATAATTCACTAAATCACGCTGTGGACGTACGAAAAAGAATCTTAAATGCTTCATTCTAAATATCAACTCGTCTCTAACGTGCGCACAGCTGAGTCACAAAGAGCTTAGAAATTTTTTCGAAATGCTTCTTTTCTTAAGTTCTGAACATGCACCATCTGCAGAACCAGGAATTTATGTCGAAAAAAAAATTAGAGGGACCATCTACATCATCTTGCAAAAGAAAGAGAGGTTTGAAAATGCGACCTAAACTCTCGGAGAAAATTTGATAATTTCGGAATATGTTCTGAATTCCAAAATTTTAAATTCATTCCAACACCTGTGCCAGAAGTGTCCAGCTGGAGGCGACAGCGCGACCGCCACAGCGGCAGATGCGAAGCCTCCCAAAAAGCCTCCGACGGCATGGCTCGCTGCAATCGATGTTCCGGCACGACTCAGACCATCGCAACGACTTTCTCTTCTTTCGCTGTCGTAGATTTTGAGCTGGAATGAAGGAACATCAAGATTGGGCCACTATCATTCTTTATTGCTCGATTAAGGCGGATATCGAACACAATTTACGGGATAGCAATGAGTAAGAAATGAGCTGAGGAATGATTGCGCTCAAGTCCGAGCGAGAGAGTGTCCTTGCGATTTAGAGTTAATAAAATCCGACGATGACCAGAGTAACGAGTCCTTCGAAATATGAGAGTGGCACCTGAAGAAAGTTTTCTTTGAAATGAGCGAGAAAATCTGACTCCATTTCACTGGCGGCAGTGCCGTTTCTCGTCAAGAATGAGCTACACAAATTGAACACAAAATGTTTCATCTTTCGGGGACGTGTGACTGATGTAGAATGCAGAAATGCCAGACAACATTTTCCTCTTCGGAACAACACACTGAGTAGAATATAGGGTAAATTTGGCTTTACATATTGAAAATGATGTTATCGAAGTATACTCGTACATTGATTGATATGCTATATGCTGAATATAATCGTTACACATTATTTCAAGTTAAATTATCCTGATGTATTATAAAAAGATCGGTTTAAGGTCCATGGAGGATGAGACAACTCACGGGTGTACCTCGAAAGTTCCAAACATACACGAGAAACTTTACAAACATAAATTCTGCTCTTAAAGGTGGGTTCTACGATTTAATAGTGGCAACAAGCTTTATTCGTTTGAGATAAAATGCCTCAAGCCTAGAAATTATGTATCTTTAGTTCTGTTCAATTGATTTTCCAATTAATATAATGTAAAAATGAAACTACGTCTCCTTAACTGCTATGATGGATTAACTGCCAAGTTTTCTAAGGCCGAACTATTTCTGAGTATTCTGAGGAAGAAAAGAAGCAACGTTAGTAAAACAGTATCGCTCACTTCACAGCATTACGATGCAGAAAATGAAAATCAATGATCCTTGAACTAATAAAATTTCTTCAAAAGAGTTGACACTTTAACGTTGTGGGGCTCGATGGAGGATTTAAAGTGATTTCTGTTTAATATTTTTTACAAAGTTGCACAGTGAACAATAACAAAAGAGGTTTCCGTGCACTAGTCACAGACCGGAGCTACTGTTACAGTTAAGAAATGACGCTTCAGAACTGCTGACTTCGAGCACCATGACCTTGGGTGCCCGAATAGAGGTCCATTTAATGGGCACATTCGCCTGTTTTTCCGCGGCTAAATGGAATCCAATACTCTTTACTGCTATCAGAGAGTACGAATTTTATGGTGAGTAGCATTTCTGTGTGAAGGATCAAGGTTACCAATTGTTCAGGAAAGGAACTGATATTTTAATTTACAAAATAGTTACTCAGACAGTTTTATCTGTGTATTTTCATCCGTTTAAAAATTCTGGACGTTATTCAATGGGTTCTTTCCAATTTTGAAATTGAGGCATGGACGGCAATTTACATTCGTGTCGGTAACTGAGGTTGAATGGGTCTAAGCCGATGGTCATTATTCTTCATTCGTAACGCTACGAAAAATTCAAAAGGAAGAAAATGTTTTTGAAGTTGATGATTTCATTCGAAAAATCTTTCGGAGAGCAGCTCCTCCAATACTCCTGCTTGGTTTCTTCGTGCGAGTTCAAATGTTTTATTATTATTCAGTTCTGCGATAGTTATTAATTAGGGTATTTAGTTCACCCAACGCTGTTTGAATTCTTAGGATCTCATTTTGAGAACATTTTATTCCATCTTCATAGAGCTATAATCTTTGAATGATTAAGATTCTCGTATCACTGAAATTTTCAATGAAGTTCAAGCAAATAAGTCATATCACTTCCACACATTTATTTACCAAACGTTGACCAAAACACTTTCACTGAAATATCCACGACAACAATAGGAGCAGGTACAGAAGTTATAAGCCACTGCACCTCATGTGCATCGTTGAATAAAAATTAAAGGTCTCTATGTTTTAGAAATGGCTGCCCACACATTAACCGAAGAGGGTTTTGACGCCTGAGAACTGCATTTTTCGAGCAAGAGAACTCTTAATATTGTTATAAGGAATGAGGTCCACTTATCAAACTGCATGTATTGCAATAAAAATTCTTCAAAGCTAACTGAGAGAAAATTTGTTTTCAATTGGCGATGTTTTTGACGTACTTCGACAGTTCTATTCAAGCAATACTGGTGAACGTTAATCAGTGGGTCTACTCTTAACTGGGAAATCCTTTAGCTAAGCAAAAAAATCGTCATACATATTTGACCACATTGAGAACAACGTGAGATTAAAAACCTTTAACACGTACAATATGACAGCACGCAGGTGGGTAACCCTTTCACCATTCAGAAAACCACTTCATTCAACATGAAAACACTCCACTTTATACATCGCTAATTAAGAATATCAGCAGAGATTACACAAACGCATGAGATATACAAGCCTTACATGCATCATGCCGAGGATGCATGCACTGAGGGCACCGGCAGAGCAGCCTAGGCCCAGGGCCCCCGCAGGCGTGAGGGGCATCTCCGACACGCACGCCACCGCCACCGTCGCGGCCACCAGGGTGTCTCCCACCGCACGCTAATTACGGGAAAAATTAAATTTTATTATAGATTTTGGTTATCATGCGGCTGCAAGATATTTTAGATTGTGTGGGCCAGTGAAGTCTCACAGAAAGTGTAAGGTTGCCCAGCGTCCGAAGAAGGTTCTAGAAACTGTGTATAGTTGTCCAGCGTCCGAGGGAATTTCTAGACACTGTGTATGGCTGTCCAACGTCCGAGAGATTCTCTCGACACTGTGTATGGTTGTCCAGCGTTCGGAGGAGACTCTTGACTTCTAGATTATTTATCATACTAGTGTGACAACTTAAAGTGAATTTAAGCAAACGAGGTTTTGTCTGCCAATCTAGGTGACAGTGTGTACACAGCTGCAGTGTGAGTGTATAGTAGGCTCTCGATCATGATGGCGTCAAACCATTCTCTTCTTACTGCTTGGAGACCGAGCACGTGCTGAAAATAGAGTAAGTTAGAAAGAAACTCGATACTGGAATGAATGCCAGGTGTCAAGTACATTGACCTCTCTTACTCGTGCGCTATATTGGGAGAGATCCAGTTGAGCGTACGAAGGACTGTAATTGTCTGCGAAAAACCCTGATCGACTCCTTCTCATATATATGAAGAAGTGGTTAATGTTTATTTTTGTACAAAAATTATAAAATTTAACTATCAAGAATGGGAATTAAAATAGCAAAGATGCCTGGGAACTCCTCATTGACTTGCATCGTACACCTCAGAGTGCTGTAGCTTTAGTTGCTTTCCCACTGCTCCGTCGCAGCCTGATCAAAACGACTTACACAGATGAGAAACTGTACTTTGTGAATTAAATTATTCTGTGGAGCATGAATATGTGAGCACAAAGCATACGACAGTCATTAACCAATCAAGAAAAAATTCCTGCTGTTGTAATTCCCCCCAAAAATATGCATGCGGTAGACCACAACCGAGAAAAATTTCAACGTTAATCCAAGCAACGGACTAAATATCACAGGCGTCGTTTGTCAGATAGCTTCTCATCTTACCAAGTAAGTGTATCAGTTTCGCTAATGGATGCGTAGCCTCAGCGGCTCACATAACGTTAGCATTCGGTTGCTCGAGGATCAGCGAACATGCTATTTAGTGCAGAAGTTGCTGCATAAATCATTCTGCGCTTCCTGGTCTCTCAGCTTCTCAATTCTCCTTCAGGGGCGATTACGGAAATTGTCTCACTGGAGAGGTCGGCTCTCATCCTCTCTCTCGTAGTAATGACTCAAGCCAAGACACCGTGAGTCCATCTCACACGCTTCCAAATCTTGTGGCGAAAGTGAAGGACGGATGCTGGTGAGAGTGCAGTGTGATAGAGAATCACAAGATGCTCTGTAGTGAACTGGTGAGGTGGCAATGGGATGGAGTGCAAAGTAATGTCCGACGAGAAATTTGTAGGCTACTTAAGGAAATTGAATAAACAAATAAAGTGTAACAATGCTAGCAAAAGAAACAAGTTTTGAAGACGAATGAAGAAAAATCAGTGAAAGAAGTTGCATGCCTCGTAATTTTAAAGCAAAATGTTCATCAATGTAGCCAGAAACAATGAGAAACCTCTGCTTTAATCAACCAGAAAATATTACTTAACAATCGAAACCGTCTGGGAAGCAGCCTGAAAAATATTTCCAGGTATTTTTTTTGTCGAAATGTATTAGATCAATCCACAGTTTAACTGAAAACAAAGTTATAGGCAGGGAGAGTTCATGCCAAAACGCTGATAACTTGCTCCTAAAGGAACTGGACAAGCGTCTAGAGTTACGATATTATGTAATTTTATCGAAGCTTGCCGTACATGCATGTTTTATTGAATCTAATGAAAATGGAAAAGGCTCAGTGAAATATCTATATTCTATATACTGCACTCATTTGTAAGTGAACACTATCATGGGAAAATATTTTAAACGAATGGTATCTTGAAAGGCAACAAAGCGCAGGACAAAAGAGTGCTGAATTGCTCACATTACTCTTCTTGCGAGACAACATTGTAAGTAGTGAAGCCCATAGATGAATTTGCGTAGGAACTGAGTGCCTCTCTAAATTTCATCAAACGCTCATAAGATTAGCCTCGCTCTCTACATAGGAAATGCTAGTGTACACCACAACCTTGCAGTCGAATAAATAACAATACAACATATTCTCTCGCCTAAACTGATTTTATCCGGTACTGATGTATAAAACTTCTCCAACCTCAGCCATGCGTTGCAGACAAACTCTCCCTGAACATGCAAGTTTGGCTTGCAGACCACGATGAAGTGGCTCAAAGTTGCATTCAACCGCAGCAGCTAATTTGGGAAGCATAATCGCTATTTTTACGCGGTGCTGTCCAATCGTTGGTAAGAATATCGTGTGACGTTTATTTTTAATGCGTCGCACGACAGAAGTGACACCCAGTACAAGAGCCAATATCGGGAGTGGATCATTTGATGACGTTTGGTGGAGTTCAGTGATAGGAAATTGCGAGTTAAATTTGCGGAAAATAGCCATCAGCGCTCGTACTTGGAGGACTGATTTGGACGGTTTTGTTAAGTCAAATATTCACCACCAATTTACACGGCAAGAACTGAATGACCAAGCCCGATACATGTTTTTCGTAAGCCTTTGGTTTGTCACGTTTGAGTAGAAATGAATATTCAGTTGAAGTTTTTTAATATTTCTCAACCCAACTGCACCTTCACATAAATTCACTCCTTTGCAATGACAAGGGATATTCTAGATAGTTTTTACAAAAACATTTCTATGATCACCTAAGTCGGTAATATTACAATTTTACGTTGACTTTCAATTGCGTCTTTCATTGAAGATCTATGTTATCCTGTGATTAATTACCAGGAAAAGCTTCATTCATTCCAAGGGGGCGAAGGGATTGTAATGGTGTTTTCTTCAATTGATGCAACCTGAGAAGACACTGGACATTTTTGAACTCTGTTCTACAAGGGGAAAATACAGAAATAAATATGCTAGAGCAATCGATCGTCACTATTATCATTATATACTAAAACAAAATCCTGTACACGGACCTCCTTCTAAGAGGCATATAGAATTACATGTCAACCCATCCGAACACATGCATATCTAGAACACAAACACTGGTATTCATTTTACACAAATGTTATCATCACACTAAACAAACAATAAAAAAATCTCTATTATTTCTACCCTGTGAAAAACTCAATCTTATTTCGCTGGTGCGAATTCGAAGCATTATTATACGTGTTATTTTTCCCCAAGCCCTCGTCGCAACTCACGACCCGCTGGCTGGCGGTGACAGCAAAAGGCTGGGTGGCGCTCAAAGCGACAACACCGCCTCCTGCCATCGCCAGGCAACTGTTGAGGTCCACGCGAAGGCGTGCAGGCCCCGTAGAGTTGAGTGCAGACACACACGGCCAGCTCCACGCGAACAGCAGCGAGCCTGGTTACAGAGAGATGACTTTTACGGTGCTTGTGGGTTACAGGTGTGGAACAAACATGGTTGCTTACGGTGCTTGTGGGTTACAGGTGTGTAACAAACATGGCTACTTACAGTGCTTGTGGGAAAGGGATGCAGGTGTGTAACAAACGTAATGCCGTTTGTAGCTATCATCGTACAATGTGAGACATGTGTTCACTGTCATTTGGTGGAGATCATTAAAGATGTTAGCCCGTCGTAATGGTGTTCGGAAAATAATGGACTTAAGTGTGGTACTGAGATTGCATCCACAAACACAGATCGACGAAAATTTGGGTAGAAATTACGGCGGTGATAACATTAAAAACGAGAATAAGAACTGAAAAAGGAAACAGTACGGTTATACTCCGATACAGAAAGCACATCCGTTTGCTGCCGTCAAAATAGTGGATTAATTTCAGATATTGAATGGGAGGGGAATGTTTAGCTGGTGAATGGTTTAGCTTTTACATTTAGGCGAGCGTTATCGTAGAACGAAGGCTAGCTTATTCGAGTGCTATGCGATTACATTACTTGTATTTTGGTCGAAAGGTTTTGGTACATTTGAAAAACCTCAACATTGTTAGAATTATTAGGTGAAACTTGTAGTAGCTGTTGCAGGATATACCTATCCTGATTTAAAACAAGTGGCGCTGGAAGTGTACGATGAAAATATAAACAGCACTAGACGAATTCACTAGGAAAATTGATTTATTGCAATGTGACTTTAGAAAAGGCTTAACGGGCTGTAAAAAAATACAGATATGGTTTTGAGCATATATATATATACTGTCTGAAAACTCTCATGATCTCAGTTTTGAAAAGCTGTCAGTTCGCGTACAAATGGAAGAGCTCGTGTTTAAATTTGATCAAGGACGTGATAGTTATAAAGAAAAAACTGAAACATGGAAAAAATTTCTCGCACACGAGTAAGTCTAAGAAATACCGCTTTTCAAACACCTTGTTTGCGGAATGTTTCAATTTTCAGTATTAAATAATCAGTATGAGCACTCTAGAACCTGAAAAATGTTGAAATCACAACGAAAAACGAGTAGGAGACAACAACGTAGGAAAGTTGTGTGATCAGTTGTTTGATCAATCTTTCTGATAAGAATTCAGACAGAGTTAGCTGGAAATTGAAAGCATGAGGAACATCAAATTGAGAGTCGACCAGGCTAGGGTTTAATGCACACCACGTTTCTCACGCGTCCTCGCATGCAAATATACTGCATGTGCTCGCATGCAAGCCAAATCTTTTCTGTTACATGATCAAACTTGGTAGGGTAATTTATCATAAGTAGTAAAATAGATCCCAAGACTTTTTGAGAATGTACTGCTTTCATTTATCTCATTTGAACTGTTGTTGGGCAATTGGGAATAAAATTTTGTGTGTATCCATTAAACATAACTGTACTCCACATTGCAGCGTTGGTGATATGATGCCCAAGAAGTCTCTGAACTTATTCGGGTCCACGAGTTGCTACATTCATATATGCCCAATGTTGTAGCCTTCAGAAATGGTAACTTGATGTATCACTTGTGTTTATATTGTTTAAGCAAATCCAGATTGTAATATTGTTCAAATCAATATTAACCATAGAGAAAAGTAAAACATATTTCCCAGGGTGCCATTCCTTCATTTTCGTTGCATCGGTGTTTTTTCCATAATTATTTTTCTTCAGTATTTTCTTCATCGTTCGAATTTGTTTCGATCATATATTTTTAGGAGGGATATTTTATACTGACGATAAATCGGAGTTGAACACAACACGTAAAGAAGGAGGCGTATCCCATATTTCACGGATTACATTTCTCGCAATTTATTCACATGTTCATCATTTTTTGCTTGGACTACTTAGGAAAACTCAGTTTTTTCACCTAGATCACTGAAAAAGGAATATAGAGATCCAGGTAGGGAACAAAAGTGATCATTAAACTAAAAAAACAGCAAGGACTCTCTCTTTGAACCTCTCTCCATCTCATGCCACATCAACAAGTCAATAATTTAAGTGAAGGACAACCTTTACGATTCGATCTTGAGTGACAGAACTGAAATTTTTGCACTTCTTGATTTCGAGTTCAATCAATCTCCAAGTCTGCTGCTACGGAGGGACACGTTTTTACTCACCAACAAAATGCTGAAGCGCTGAAAAGTTTTGGCGTTTGCTTGGATTCAAATTTCCTTGACTAAATTTGTTCTTGCTGTTTGCTGTGTCGTTGTCAGGCTTGGAATTTTCGGGGAGACCATACTGTATTTGTTGGATCTTGAGTGATTTGAGAGACGGACGAGCTGATTTGCCGCATGAGGCTCCTGGCAGGCACGCCTTGAAAATCTTCGTTGACAGCAAAGTTGCGAAAATGAAGATGGCCGGGAACCAATGGAGAGACATTGCTTTCCCTCGGTCAACTGCCTGTAAATGAGTTGAGTTACATATCTCTGTGGGCTTCAACATGAAAAATACAATCGACATCCTACAGTAAATACATTATATTGCTCGCGGGCTTCAAAAATAATAGAAAAACTACCCACTCTCACAGGTTGAATGAGAGTGTGAAGCATAATTGTACGGGATTTACTACCTTGTAATAGAGACGAGCCACCGCGTGTCCAGAGAGATTTACCATGCCAGGAAATTCCACAAACTCCACTCGTCTGACATTTATATGCTCGCGACAATAATTATTAACGCAATAAGTTGATTAGTGATTCTTGAGCCACGATCCGAGAAACTCTAGCCTGCTGAAAGGTTTATGTTCTGAAATTTGGCAAAAACGCAATTTGTGAATTCATGAAATGCTAATCAGTAACTTGTCAATAATACCAGGTGTATGCCGCTGTAAAAGAGACAGAATTCATGGAATTCAATTGCATAGCTCGGTATAATTGGTTAACGAAACAAGGCAAAATATTCTTACGTTCCGCTAACAATAATTTAATGGAACAATTTATAATGAAATTAATTTGTTAACATATTTGTCTTTTGGCTTCATGTTTAAAAAACAAATATAAAATGTGCAAAAGTTTAAAATATTCTCGTAAATAACACATTATTATAAGGTAATGGTGAGTACTCAGTTGTACATTTCAGCCGCTCTTTTTTCAGCCGTGGTGGGTATTGAGCAAAATAATACAAGTGGATTAAATCGCCAAATTCTACATTTCTAGACCACGTACAATTACGAAAATTTGATATGTATGTATGTACATATAATAGTGAAAAAAGGTTAATAACAAAACCAAAAATCACAAATATTTGATAGAAAAATATATAGGAACATGTGTTACAAATACGTGAACAAAATCTTACAGCACATTTTAAGATATACAAACATTAATAGCAGTAATTATCAATTATGGATTCGAGATGTTGAGAGTAGTTCACTACCAGTCTTTTACAAATTTCGGGTGATTTCTTTTTTCATTCTTCAATGCATGTTCTTTGATTTCAGTGATATTTTGAACCTCTCTTTTTAATTTTCAATTTCAGTTGCCTCCACAAGTTTTTGATCGGATTCAAGTCCGGGGATTGACTCGGCCATTCTAAATTGTTTATCTTCTTCATCCTCAACCATTCCTTGGTTTCATTTGCAGTGTGCTTTGGACCGTTGTCTCGTTGGAAAGTCCATCCACGCTTCAATTTTAACATGCGAGCTGAAGGTAGGAGTTGCTCTTCCATTGTTTCACGATATTACCTCCCATTCATGGTTCCTTCAATGATGCGAAATTTACCTACCCCAGATGAGCTGAACCATTCCCACACCATGATTGAGCCACCTCCAAACTTAATTACACTCTGCGTTTTACTGCTTCCAATCATGGTTTGGGCTGTTTCTCCCAAATAGTTCGATTTTGGTTTCATCTGACCACAGTACTGAGTTCCACAACGCTGCTGGATTGTTCAAATGGTCCTTGACATACTTTAGCCTGGCCTTCAAGTGACGTTTCTGGAGAAGTGGTGTCATACGAGAAGTGCAGGAGCGAAGATCTTCACAACCCTGCTGACCGCGTGTTTTCTGGCTTCGATCCCTTGAAATCATCCTTCAATTTTTCACAGGTAATTTGAAGCCTCTGCACTACTGTTCAGACTAATTTTCGAACAGCACGGTCGTTAATCTTTCGTGGACAGCCAGTTCAAGTCTTGCTGACAGTCGTATTCCGGCATTTCCACTGACGTATTATGGCTCCAACCGAGGCTATAGGAACACACAGTTGTGCACGTATCTTCCGATATCTCAAACCTTCATTATAGAGCTCCACAACACGTTCGTGAAGGTCTTGGCTGATGTCCATATTCTTCCCATGCTTATGACCTTTCATATACGAACGCTG
>JACJUY010000409.1:29491-58246 GCA_014220935.1 Platorchestia sp. MABIK | reverse complement strand
ATAATGAAATTAATTTGTTAACATATTTGTCTTTAGGCTTCATGTTTGAAAAACAAAAATAAAATGTGAAAAAGTTAAAAATATTCTCGTAAATAACACATTATTATAAGGTAATGGTAAGTACTCAGTTATACATTTCAGCCGCTCTTTTTTCAGCCGTGGTGGGTGTTGAGCAAAATAATACAAGTGGATTAAATCGCCAAATTCCACATTTCTAGACCACGTATAATTACGATAATTTGATATGTGTGTATGTAAATATATTATAGTGAAAAAAGGTTAATAACAAAACCAAAAATCACAAATGTTTGATAGAAAAATATATGGGAACATGTATTACAAATAAATGAACAAAATCTTACAACACATTTTAAGATATACACACATTAATGGCAGTAATTATTAATTATGGATTCGAGATGTTTAGAGTAGTTCACTACCAGCCTTTTAAAAATTTCGGGTGATATCTTATTTCATTCTTCAATGCAAGTTCTTTGAATTCAGTGATATTTTGGACCTCTCTTTTGAATTTTCAATTTCAGTTGCCTCCACAAGTTTTTGATCGGATTCAAGTCCGGGGATTGACTTGGCCATTCTAAATTGTTGATCTTCTTCATCCTCAACCATTCCTTGGTTTCATTTGCAGTATGCTTTGGATCGTTGTCTCGTTGGAAAGTCCATCCACGTTTCAATTTTAACATGCGAGCTGAAGGTAGTAGTTGCTCTTCCAATATTTCACGATATTACCTCCCATTCATAGTTCCTTCAATGATGCGAAATTTGCCTACTCCTGATGAGCTGAACCATTCCCACTCCATGATTGAGCCACCTTCAAATTTAATTACACTCTGCGTTTTATTGCTTCCAATCATGATTTGGGCTGTTTCTCCCAAATAGTTCGATTTTGGTTTCATCTGACCACAGTACTGAGTTCCAAAACGCTGCTGGATTGTTCAAATGGTCGTTGACATACTTTAGCCTGGCCTTCAAGTGACGTTTCTTGAGAAGTGGTGTCCTACGAGAAGTGCGGGAGCGAGGGTCTTCACAACATAGTGCCCTGCTGACCGTGTGTTTTCTGGCTTCGATTCCAGATGCCTTGAGATCATCCTTCAATTTTTCACGAGTAGTTTGAAGCCTCTGCACTACTGTTCGGACTAATTTTCGAACAGCAAGGTCTTAAATCTTTCGTGGACGGCCAGTTCAAGTTTTGCTGAGAGTCGTATTCCGGCATTTCCACTGACGTATTATGGTTCCAACCGAGGCTACAGGAACACACAGTGTGCAAATACCTTCCGATATCTCAAACCTTCATTATAGAGCTCCACAATACGTTCGTGAAGTTCTTGGCTGATATCCATATTCTTCCCATGCTAATGACCTTTCATATACGAACGCTGCTGTACCAATGACCCATTATTGGAGATGAATGCTAACGAAAGTTCGGTTGACAAATTGTACAACGTATTAGAACATTGTGGAGTAATCCTACAATAAATATAATGTATCATATCTAAAAAAAAAGTCGGGTTTTGTAAACTTTTGTTCACTTATTTGTTATACATCTTCCTATTTGTTTTTTCTATTAAACATTTGTTGGTTTTAGAATTAACCTTTTATTATAAACCTAACCTAATCTTTCTATACTTCTGTTTATGTATAGTCCATTTTTCGTAATTGTACGTGGCTTAGAAATGTGGAATCTATCCACTTAGTCAACTAGTTGTACCATTTTGCTCCCCACTGTACATATATGTATATTAGTATATTTCAGAGGTGAATGTTTTTAAGCCTGAGATGCAGTCCATCGAGGAGGATGGAAAACTAGTTGCACTCAACAGTATTTATAATATTACTCTAGGCAGGACCAAAATTAAATATTGTTATGATAGGAGTTAAGATGGGCAAGGAAAATGATTCAACGCGTGGTGAAAAGTTTTTCGCAAGAAATAGTGCGCTAGCGTTCGGCTAGACTCAAGAGGATATCCTTAAATCACGCAGCAAGTCATTAGGATTGTTTTTTTGGTAAAAGTGTTAACTTTAACAGAAAATTAATTAAACTAAAGCTAATAAAAAACGTGTCTTCACCAGCAATGCGGGGCTTCGTAGTTATCATTTTAGCGTATTTTTTGAAGGACGCAACAAGCCTTGCAGATTTTAGTTTCTGTCATTTGCAAACAGATTTGAACTCTACAGTCTGAAGGAAAGGACTAGCGATAGGAAGCTAATCCCATACGGTAACATGCAATCAATTTGACTGTAAAAACCCATTTATTTTTAATATTTAGGATGAAATGAATCTGAACAAACTTAAGCGTCTGTCTACTACATCAATCGAAAATTTATGAAGAACAGACATTTGACCAAGAGCAATGTAAAATTACATATACATAGATATGAGTAAGAAGCAGTTATACATTATTACTGAAATAAAATGAATAAAAGAAACAATATCAAATAATTAAAACTTGAAAAAATGGAAGCTCGTTCCCAGCTCGCTGCTGGCGAACGAGTTCACTGGAGCTCACATGCTTTTTCAAAATATAAATTCGAGGCAGGGATCATTAGGGAAGTTGTTAGTCATGTTCAATTAGCGATCGAGCTAATTTAAATTCAAATTGGTTCGAGGATAATGGAGCGTGTGTTCTTGGTAGCCTTACTTCTGAAATATTGGCTAGCCTCAATCAAAAAATAATGTTTTGTGAGATTAGCTCATCATTTACAAAAGCAATGAGCGCGAATTACCACTGCTTTTTAAAAGCTGGTGATTTTTTGTGGTATCAATAACAATTATGGCGTCCGAAGTTTTCATGTACGGTATTTTAAACAGATGATTAGGTTTAGTTTGTTAAGATCGAAGAACGAACAATAATAATTTCAGATGAATTTTTACGCACCTACATTGTGTGCTGATTACTATTACGTACCACTAAGCCGAACAATTTGAACAGATCGTCAGACTAAACAAACAAATGAAAATTTTTTAGGACGATTTAGGAGCGGAATTTTCGCATTCCATTCAACAAATTGAATTGGTTCGATGGCCTTCTTCTGCCAGGGGGAATGATTGCAGTATACCTAAACAATGAGTAAAAATCGGGAATTTGCAAGTTTGAAAAATCAGATTGCATGAATCTCTTATTAAAGATGTCAGCATTGTGGTTTGCTGAAGGTCAGTGCAATAGGTGCAATCGTTCCAAAGCGGTAGATTGGGCCAATAGTGTGAGTTGCAACGAATCGGTCGTAGTCATTATTAACTAAGTGCAGTAGACAGTTCCTGAGAAGCACTTTTGACAAACAATAGGCATCAGTCCTCAACTCGTTTCTGCTCAGTGGAGTTCACTGATGAAATTACACAATGAAATCAGTGCTGTAAGCCCTACACGCTTACTGCTGCTGCATATACTGCTCCGATCCACTTTTGACCAATTGCGGTCATCGACCCTCAACTTGGTGCTGCTCAGTGGAGTTCAGTGATGAAATTACACCAGGGCAGAGCTCAACAGTGAAAACGGACTTGATTTCTGTCTTGACGCACCCAGGACGGTGTTGTGCTATTCATACTGCGCCGTAATAGACCGAAGTACTGCTGTACTTGTACTGCGCCGTTATTGATAACAGTCCGTGTCACATTCGAAGCATTGCAGTAACAGAAAATGAAATTTCATGTTCAAAAAATGGAAATTTTAACAATATTAAATTATTCTTTGTTAGATGAATTTTTATTCTGAGAATCTTTTTCGACTTGACTTGTTATAAAACTTCTGAAAATGTGAGATATTGACAAGCGAGTCAGGCCGGTCTGAACGTGACAGCGTGCGAACGTACGACTTTGCTTAGTAGGTCAGGTCCTGCAACACATTCATGCTTGTACGTAATGTTGGAGTATGAATTTGGGCATTCACTCCCTTCAGCATCAATCACTGAATAAACAATAATACATAAATTTCCATGAAATAAACTATTAATCTTTATTAAAGCTCTTATGAACTATGAAATAAAAAAGTTTCTATTTCCTCGGAGAGCTCATCTAAGTATACAAAAGCTTGGAGAGCTCAAAAGTTTACATGAGAAAAAGACCAATCATACACGTCATAATTGAGAAGAATCACTCAGTAGGCGAAAATTATTTTCTTCATCACAGCAATGTAAGCTCTGCGAACAATTTTTTTGTATTTAGTTATAAAAAGTTTCTAAACATCAAAGATAAATTAAAATGACTTCTTCTCACTGTCTACACTGCAGTTGGTCTACACTGTGTTTAATTTCGAAGAAAATTCTTAATAATGTGAACCCTTAGTCTACCGTAATATCTTTGGTATAAATTAGCTGAAATAGTGTTGACTGCCGTTGAGAAAGGCATCGAAACTACAGCAAGTGAATCAAATCAATGGAATAACGTAGAGCTTTACTACATTCGTTTGAATTCTCTTTGGGCAGTTGAAAATGATAGTCGAAATTATCGTGGTTGCGTTTTATTTCAGCTGCAATGAAATCATTTTTTAACACGAATGGCAAATTAAATTTGAGAATGAACTTGAAAATACCAGACGTTAAACACATATTGTAGTTTCGATGATCGAAACCATTTTAACTTTAAAACAATCTTAAAGCCTTACCATAAAATAATTTTAAAGCCTTACCTTAAAACAATTTTCAAGCCTTACTTTCCAACAATTTTGAAGCCTTACTTTCAAACAATTTCTAAACCTAACTTTGAATCAATTTTGAAGTCTTGCACTCAAACAGTTTTGAAGCCATACTTTCGAACAGTTTTGAAGTCATTTTCTCAAAAAATTAAGTTGCCCTAGGTTTAGAGCCGGCGACGTAAATTCTTCTAAATCGACATGTCAACTCTATTCGTGTTTTGATCTAAAATCCTTATTGGAAGCTGTTTTCGAACGCCGAATAATGCCACCACTCAGCTTCTGACGACTGTGCGAGGATTATAAAAGCATAAAAAGTCTACATAGTTTGAGTAGAATGCTCTTCAAGTTTGAGTTTTTTCAGATAAAATTTTAGGATATATGCAGGAAAAAGTTGTACTTTACATAGCCAGGCCAACTTAAAACAGCTTACGCTGCGAGCTACGACGACGTAAACTGCATGAAAATAAGTCCTCTGCCCCTCAAATGCCGCGCAGGACGGCCTGGCGACCAGTTCATCAGGAGCGCCAAAACTTCGATGACAAATTGCTGTGCTCTGCTGATGAGCCTGTGAGTAACTTCGTCGTCCTCAGCACGCCTCCCAGTTCAATTTTTTTTCAAAGAACTGATGTGTCGAGCACCGGTTAAATTTTTCTCGGGACATTCGATGTTCCTAGTTCTGTTTATTTTTTTACGTGAGAACTGATGCTTCTAGCACCGGTCTAATTGCTTTTGAACCAGGGTACAGATTTTTAGCAACAACCCTCGCGTGAATGAATATTGCTAGTTCCAGCTCACATTTTTCAAGTATGAACCGATGTTTCTACCACCGGTATTTGAAGCAATTGAAGATTTTAAAATGGGTTCAAAATTTTTGATAGTGAACTTTTGTTTCTAGTATAAACTCAATTTTAACAAGCGAACCGACGCGTCTGGAAGTTAACACCTGCGAACGTTCTTAAAGTTAACATTGGCTGATGGCATAAGCTGAAGAATCAAAAAGTTTCTTGCTGTGCATGGCTCAAGTGGAAATCAAAGTTACTTTTCAGAATGAAATATAATGAACTCAGCTTAGATTATTTGCTCAAGCTTAAACGATTTTCCACAATCTCAAAAATTCTACATTTTGTTTTCCAGGACCAATAAAAGTTGGGACACATGACACTGCTTTCTCAAAAGCTGTTGATGCGCAAAATCTTTTCAAGAAATACTGGAAGTAAAAACTTACCCAAGCCTCAGATGATTACCCAGTGTTATAAGCTGATTGAATCGTCTGGTAAAAACTTATATTAAAACAATTTAAAATTCAAGTGACGATCTTCGAACCTTTTCGATTAGTGAGGACTCGTCTAAAAGTTAGCTGAAATTTGAATCATTAATGAAATCTAGTGGGAAACTCCAGAAAAGTTTTCTCAAAGCCGGTGTTTGTTCACCAGAATATTTTTATCAAATTTCAGTCCCGACTAATTCATGCGTGATGGTCCAGATTTCATTAGAAGTTTTTCGTTGATGAAAATTGGCTTTATTTTCCTTTAGGGGGAGAATTATTTGTTTAATTAAAAGTAAAACAGTATTGCACTGCATTCTTGCTAAAATAGTGCTTTAAATTTAAGGGAATCATCAGTTCGGCTATCGCAAAAAGCTTCCCGTATTTAACTCGCCAACCGCCCGTAAGAATACCGAAGAATTTTCACAAATGCAGAATTGAGTTCGATTAAAAAACAGAATCTTGTGAATTCAATGAAAATTAAATGAAAATATTACCGTTCATTAGGCTTCGAAATGTCGTGTCAGAAAAATAATTATGGATGCTTTGTATTTACGTATTAGCTGCTGAGCCGGCAGCCTCATCATCGAGTTAATTAGAAGGGGAAGTCGACGATGAAACAATTTATGTTGAAGCCAAGAAATCGTCGTGTAAGCAGAAGTCCAAGGCCATTGTTTATGCTGCTCATCACAATGATTACTACTATTTCCTAACATGAGGTGCATTTGTATGAGGTCCCTTGCAAAAGGTATTGAGCGACATCAGCACAGCCGCCACTGATCTATGGAATACGGATAAAATATCCCACAAGCTTTAAAAGGAATAATTTTATTCTGGAAGTTCTTCTCACTGGAAAACTTTTTAAAAATTATCTACAACAAAACCGAGGAAGAAAAAAATCTCATCAGTCTTTCAGTTTGCCATTATCTTCAAGTTTTTTGGTGCATTTAACGTTTAAAATAAAAAAATAATAATAAATGAAAGCTTATAACGGTAATGATGATTAGCTTCATAAACTAATGCAGATTATTTGCAGATTAGTAATGCAGATTAATTTGTACGCCTAATATTAATGGCACGGCAAAATCAGTGAAAAATAACATTTTTTACATTATTCAAGTCGTATTCATTACTTTCTTATTGTTAGCTTCAACTGTATAGAAACAAAATGAATTAATGCGCGGTAAATTTTTCTGTTACATTTACGAGTTGAATGATTGTGTTCTTCACAGAAAAAATAGATTGTCATCATTTTATCGAGACCCGTACGGCAGAACTTGTCACCAAGATAACGAAGAGAAAATGCGTTTTAAATTTCATGACCACCCTCATCAATGAAATTTAGAGCAAGATGAAAATGATGAAATTTTGGATCAATGTCAGCGTTTGAATGAAGAAATTCAATGGAAAAATTTGCAGAATACAGATTTTACCTTGTATTGAAATCCTACACTAAAACAGTCAATTTTAATCAATAAATTTTGTTCAAATTACCGTCACTTTTTATACTCCCAGTAATTAAACTTTTCAAACAATTGTTCACTAGAGTTGGGAGATGTCATGCAGTATCGGTTGTGGGGCGCCTTATTCTCAAAGTCCGAGTTGTCGAAAACAAAATTCACTGATTGGGAGAAAGTGAGTTCAAGCGATCCGATTACAGATGAAATTTTTTTTTAATTTTCAAACGAATCAAAAATTCTACAAAGAAATCTATGAAAAATGAGTGATTTGCAAGAGGAAATTTAAAGAAACGAGTGTTCGACGTCTCACATGAAATGACTGAGGCCGAACATATGAACCCGAACATGACTGTGCCCCAACAGCCCCAACATGATGGTGCCGCAACAGCCCCAACATGACGGTGCCGCAACAGCCCCAACATGACTGCCCATAACAGCCCCAACAACATGACTCGAAGGCCATAATTGAGGCGTCTGCCAACCTCAGGGGCAATAAATGAAGTTCTGAGGCAGCTTATAACCTGGATTGATGGCGCTGTAATTACGTGGCAGTCTCCCATCTCCAGCAGAAGCAACGCATGCCAGCGGCGGGAAACATGCCTGGCATTAAATGAATCTCATCAGGACGGCCCGGGGACCTCGTGTACAGATATAGAAACCAGCGCAGGTCCAACGTTCTGGTGTCGTTTGAGAGACGTGCGGGGAAGGGGTGGGCCGGCGGCTGGGGGTTGGGGATTTGAGTCTCTGGCGGAGAGGTAAGGAGGAAATTTCGTCTTGTTCGTTCTTGCGCTTGTTGATGGCATCGTCGTGTGCTGGTCGTATGGAAGTCACAGATTTGTGTCTCTGGAAGAAATGGGATGAAAGGGAAGGAGGAAATTTCGTGTTGTTCTTTTATGTACATGTTGATAGAATTGTCATAGGTGCATTGGGTGGAGGTCGTAGATTTGCGTCTCTGGTGGAGAGGGAATAATTGATTTTTTTGTTGTTCGTTCATGTGCATGTAGATAGCATTAACGTGGGTTCATTGTGTGTAGGTCATGGATTTGTGTGTTTGGTGGAAAGGGAATGAGAAATTCCGTATTGTTCTTCCATGTGCATGTTGACAGAATCGCTAGATTTTGAGGTGGTGTTTTCAGATAAATCTTGATGCGTAATGGGAAGTTTGTTTTGAGTAATTTCTTGTTTCTGAGGAGATGCTGTTATGTAATTGTGAAGGCTCATTGATCTGTTCCTCATGTGTTACTGTATGAGTTGAGTAATACGTTTAATTATACATAATGCGTCATACATCATTTTCTCGTGGCTTGGATACTTAGCTTGCACAAGAATGGGGACGCATCTGATCACCAATTAAGAAACTTCTACTAAGAAGAAATTAACTTTAGATTTTTTCCTCTAATGAGTCACAATTGTGAACAAAATATGCCAATTTTTGTGAATGAATAGGTTAACATTTTTTTACATATGAATAAATTACCGATTAATTACGAAAAATAGAAGAAAGTGCATGACCTGGATAAACTTCTTGAAAATTTTTCCCGAATGTTCACTGGAAATAAGACAGGGTGAAACAGAGCCACCTGCACAACTAGAACAGCACGGAAATGGTCATCATGAGCAAATGTTTGACGAGCTCGTGTTGGAAAAGAACGAGACCTCAAATTAAAAACATTTACAAGAGAACGTCTCGTATTGTGGAATTCCTAATCGTCATTATTGTGTTCAGTGCAACGATCGGTCCTGACGTTATACAGCGATGTCTGATGAGAACATGAACGTACACGAATAAAAAGTGGTTCCAGGAGTTCCCAGTTATTCAAAACTTCCATGAAGCATTGTATTAAGTGACTAATTGCAACCAATTTTGTGGAGAACTGGATTTAAAAGAGATGTATGCTCTAAAGACTTGCTGAGAAAGAGGTACCTGCATGTATCTCAGAGTTCACGTGAACATTAGTGTTTGCAGTTTGCTTTCAACGACTAAATTAATTGCTCTCAAGTTGCCAACTCATGAAGATAATTTTGAAATCTACTCATTTATTTGAAATCTGTTTTTTTACAGTAAATTGTAATTTATGAACACACGAAACAACACATGGATGTTGTTCCAGCACATGAAACAACATTTGCAACTTTAATACACGCAAACCAAACTTCAGCACATCCCGGGATGCCTTTCGAATAACTTAATAAAAAAATTCAGATCCTGAACTAACTCACGAAATGACCATCTTGTATTACCAATGATTTGCAAGAATCTTGAAGTGAAAGCCTGTTTTCCGAAAAACTGAAACGACGCCGAGTAAATCTTTCGGATGTTTTCAAGAAGACAATAATAACCAGCGCAGCTTGAAGTTTAATTAGTTGGGCTTGATGTGAAGCCTGGTCTTCCATTTGCAAAGACCAAAAAATAACTCGGAGGTCAGCAAACTCGACGGTTTGAGGGAGGCCAAAATTTCGGTATTCCATTACACGCTCGTCTTCGCTGGTTTTTATATAATGCTGATGAAGACTAATGTTTTCCTCCCGCTGCGATGTAAAAGACTTGAACGCTTGAGGTAACATTTGAATTAATTTCCATGGCTGCTTGATCTCATCCTCACTTTTTTGTATTCACGCTCTTCCAACATCTGTCCTGCGTCTAAAATTGGTTAACACTCTATTTCAAGACACGACGTCTGGCATTATTTCGACCAGCGTTTCATTTGAAGTTTTCCGAAAGATTTACGCTTCACGCATGTTGTCTTTTTGTATTGGAGGCGAAATGTTGAAATTCATCTTTTTTGTTACTTGATGCACGACTTCAGTCGATGGAAGGTACTGGGTGATGAAAGAGAGAATACCAAGGATAATAATTGTTGAAACTCTTTTGTTGGGGAGTGTTCGTGATAAATTGAATTTAGAAGTTGAAAATTTTCTAGTTGTGATCATTCGGAGATGCAAAATGAAGCTTGAAAAGACACACCGTGATGCAGAGCCATCAATTGACACACGGTGATGCAGAGCCACCATCTGACACACGGTGATGCAGAGCCACCATCTGACACACGGTGATGCAGAGCCACCATCTGACACACGGTGATGCAGAGCCACCATCTGACACACGGTGATGCAGAGCCATAATCTGACACTCGGTGATGCAGAGCCACCATCTAACACACGGTGATGCAGAGCCATAATCTGACACACGGTGATGCAGAGCCATCATCTGACGCACGGTGATGCAGAACCATAATCTGACACACGGTGATGAAGAGCCATAATCTGACACACGGTGATGCAGAGGCATCAATTAAGAAGAGCCATAATTTCATCGACCGAGGCTGATCGAATTAGTCGTACTGAGTGACGTCATTTAATTGCATCGATCTCTGGCCATATTTCATCAGCCCGAATTTGGTCGGAGTGGCAACTTGTCAGCATTAAACACTTGAGATGAGGAGTTGAGGGCGCGCGCTGATGCATTACTCGATATGACAGTGTTGACTGCCTTTTAATAATCATTCAATGTTCTCGTTACATCGGAAATTTTTACACCGTAGTGGATGCATCATCTTTTTATGCATTCATGATCAGTTTAACGTTGGATTAGTTGATCTTTTCGTTCTCAGTTACATTGTGAACTAAATACTTGAACTGAACATGACTGTGCATGTGTGCTCGCGAATTATTAAAGTTATTCTTGCGAATTTAACTTTATTTAACAAAAATTTTCCTGACGGAAAATCAAGGAATCGTATGACAGAAAACAACACTTTGGAAAACAACATTTGGAAATAACTTTTACGTAAAGTGTGCACCTTTACCTTTGAACATAGCACGTCCATTTGTCATGGTACTGCTGCAGTAGTCTGAATACAAAACTCAGGTGATGGCCATACGTTTAGTTTTGGTAATGCATTGATTGATATTTTACCGCAAATTCTGCTTCAGAGGAGCTAGCGTTTTGACTCAGTCTGCAAAGCGTGGCAATCGGGGAAATTCTGTCAGTCTTCATTTTTATATTAGCTTTTCCATCTGGTGAAATGACAAGTCAATGTATAAATGAAAACAACGAGAATAGGTTTTGAACAGGGTAATCAGTAATTAAACTTCAGCTATATGGTGCTTTTTCTGTAATACCGAGTGCATTTAACAACGCACCAGTAACTACTGTTTTTTCTCATTCACTAAAGTAAATTTTCATTCGCAATCATAAAAACATGCACATGAATCCGACATTCTTAGAATGCCTGCTCATGTGCTGTCGGGGCGTCACGTGTTCCACTTCATATCTCATGTTTCAGATTTTAGAGCCGATCACCGGAACATGAAACAGACGACTCAATTCAATCTTTTTGTTTGAGGAGGAAGTCGTAGCGGCTTTCATTTAAGTGTGGCTGACAGCATGCAGGAACAGGAGAGGTGCTACTTGACAGCGCAAGTGAGATTGTAGACGTGAACCTAACAAGGACTCTGCATTTGGCCTAACGGCCTTCCTCCTGAGCCAGCGTACACCTGGTCACCACATTGCCTAGTGTCTGCCCCCACCTACCTAATCGTTGTACTTGCTTTCTGAGAGAAACACACGTGCACATCGAATGTGCAGCGGAATCACGTGTTGCACTTTTTAAAAAAGTTTCCTACAAGAATACGCACACAGTACAAACGTAACGGAATCACCTTTAATGCTCTGTTGAAAAGTCTCAGATCATGGCTGACGTGAGTGAGATTAATTTAATATTTGAGATGTGATCTTGAAGTTGCAGGGCAAATTTTCAGCATTTTCCATTCTAGCTTCTAACAGCTCTAGACAGAATGCTGCTGTAAAATGTTCAGTTCAAATGTTGAAATCAAAAAATTGTCGGATACAATACGTTCACTCCCTGACAGCATCACACTTGTGCAGGAGCCGTAGGTTGTCATGAACACAAAAAGAAGTTTCCTTGCTTGCATACGCACAAATCACTGACAAACATTACCTGGACGCTGCTCGGGTGGGAGTATGTAAGTCGTATAGTTTAAAATTTTGTCATTTATCACTTGTACCCCCTTAAATCAAATCGCATCTAACATCCAATCTGGCATTGATTTAACTTGCGTCTGGATCCCTTGCATCTCTGACTTCAACCGTAATTAAAGCAGTCTCTCTCGAAATGTTGAAGGTTGTGGAAACTGGTGATGAGGTGAGCAGGCTCCTCTAGACTATAACATTCAAATGGAATTAGTTTTGAGGCCTACGATGGCCTATCTATGTCTTTTAATAATTTTTCGAGCGCCGAAAATTAACTTTGATCTTAATTGGTTTTTGAGAGCATTGGTATCCTGAAACATGCCTTTACCATCACAGAAGAAATAATCCATCACAAGGTAAACTTGTTCTTCAAGAATTTACAAGCAGTTCTACGATGTCATTTACTGCAAAGAATATGAGATTCAAGTCTATACAAGCAACAACTACCCCACGACATAGCAATGTCTCCAGATGCATGCGCGGCGAGGATGTTGCAAGATGGATGCACAGTTAGATGGGGTTCTTTTCGCACCTCAATTTTCCTATCGCTCTCAAAGGGGTTTAATAAACCCGGAGTAATCGCACCACATAACACTCTTCAGGGCCCGACAGTCCAGTTTTGGTGCTTCCGCACCAACAGGCGTTTTCTTGCGCTTTTGTAGGGGCAGACACTAATGGAGGTGTCATGGCCGATCTGCAACTCCTCAAATTTATTTCTTTCAGCTCTACTCTTTTGAGAACACGTACTCAAAAAATTCACCACATACTCGTGTTATCAGTGAATGCTGCTCTAGGTTTCATCACGTTGAACAACAACGGTGTGCCTCGCTAAGAATGAATGTTATGATTTCACTATACGTCACCTAACTTAAAGACCCCAGAAATTCCCTACATCGTTTTGAGATAAAATGTAGTTTATGTCCATATTTCCTGAGCATAATTAATACTTTGATCACACCAGATGATGGTGGTTTCTTTTTTGAGATTAGGAATGTGTGATCAACGAGTGTAAACTTTTTCAATCGAAAAATAAAGTCTAGGGGGTGACCTCAATAAAATTTGATTGTTGCTGCTCCACAACATGATAATATTCTTACAAAAATAAATATGATAATATTCTTAAACCCTATGCCTTTAAATTTTTGAACGATGAAATTTGTTCTGAAATAATGCCGAAAATAACAGATAGAATATGTGAAATAAGATGTACGACTTTTGAAAAAATGCTGTGTGGCTAACAGTGTATTCGTTTCAAATTAGTTTTGGTGAGCCAGAAATACTGTTCTCTTTGCAGAAATATTGAATACTCGATAATTGAGAAGCCACGAATGAAAATTCTTTTCATCTCAAAATTGCGTTTCACGTTCTTTTTGTGATAGTAGCTAACATTAGATAAAAACACATATGCAGGCGTAGAAACAAACTGCTGAATCAAGTTTTTTGGAACAATAGAAAATTGTTTCATTGTAATTGAAATGTACAGTTCTGTTAGACCTAAAGAAAAAGGATGAAGTAACTAAGCATACGGATCATATTTTGAATGAATATTATATTTTGCATTTTCCCACATACGAACAGTTAGACATAAACAAAAGCTAGGGAGTACCACAGCGATTATATATTTTCAAGTCATAGTTAAGTGTCTGTGAACTGAAAATAAACGATAAGGACATGTTCAATGCGTGAAAAAATGGATAAATGTACATATTTGCAGGCAAAGATTTTGAAATTTTTTAGTTCATCATCGGTACCCAAAAAAATTACTCACAAAGCTAAAATTGTGATTCAGGGTAGAAAATTACAAGCTGAAATCTTTACGAACCTATACACGTAGCTGCTCGCACACTGGAACTTCCCATACAAATTAATACATTCGCATGAAGGCCAGTCAATTCCCTCACTCATTGAGTGTGTGTTAAAATGTGGCGGTGATGTTCAGCTTCAACGTACTTTGATCGGGACATAAATGTGGCCTGTGGGTAAAAATCTGTGCTTTGATCGCAAATGTAATTGTGGACTGTGCGGTGAAATCTGGGCTTTGATCGTGATTTAAATGGCGCAAGTGGGTGAAAATGAATTGATATTTCAAAATGCATTGGCCATTTCCACGTCGATTCTTACTTTTAAAAAGTGTACAGAAATCAGACAGGATAATCTCTGAAGGTATAACGTGAACTATTGCAATGATCTAGCACAGCTAACGGAGATGCAGATACAAATGGACGGCCACGCTGCTCTTTTCCTGACTACGAAGTGTTGGCTGTGGCAGATACATTGTTGAAGAGCTCCGCTCCCAACTAACGATTGTAGACGGCAATAACACTTGCAGAGATTTACGCAATCACAACCACTATCACTTCTAGAATATCTTTAAAATCCTAACAATTGATTGGTTATAAACAAGTTTCAGCCTCCCTTAGCACAGCAAAGTTGTTCAAGGAGAAGAAGGATGAAGGCGCCATTTTGTATGGTTATAAGGAAACGCGGAATCTATGCGCAAATAGTGTCTCTGTACAGGATCCCGTGCGCATAGAAACAGTAAGTTAAGAAGTAGGTTATAAAATATGATAAAAGTTGAAGAAGATAATGAGAGGTGCTGAAAAAAAAAACAGCAATGAAGGTTCTTAACGAAACAAAAAAAATTGATTCATCAAAATGAAGGCCTACCTAACTCTCAGCTCAAGGTTTTGCATTTTACTCCGAGGAGAGCTAATTCCCGTAAAGTGTTATTTGAAGTTGGATGCTAGTTAAAATTGCTTTCCATCGTTCGTTTGCGTTATTTTTAGCACATAGTTCGTCCGGTAAGTATTCCTTATTCAATGGGCTGTTTACATATATTTGACATGAAATTCAGACATAAATTAGAGTTTCAGTTGGGAAAAACCACCTGGTGTTTTTCAACTTGGTAGATCGTCTTTCTCCACAATCAGTTTAGATAATGAAAAATTTCCGAAATCTACGACCGTTTTCCATATTAGTTCTACAAGACTGCAAGTTGTGTTAAACTCAGACATGATTTTTTTAAGAAAACTTATTGTACGACTAGATTTATCGGAGAATAAAATTGCAGCTAGGATTATCGTGTTAGAATTATACTTCTTCATTTCGGTAGCCCTACCTCCACATGCAGCCACAGAGCATTTTCACGTGTCTGTGAAGATATACTTGCTCTATTTCTAACTAATTAAAACAGAATGCTTCTGAAACAGTTTGTCAAACAACAAAGTGTATTTTTAGCAAATCCACAACTCGGTAAATTCTTGGTAGAGTATACTTATTAGCTTTCTTTTTCACTTGATGAACGAACAAATGTCTTCACCCGGTCACTCTAGGGCGAAAAAATCGCGGGGTATTGAGAACAATTTTTCATCTGTGTTCCCTAACACATTTCAACAGTATTGTGGTTCTATATTCGAAATTTATGACAAAACAAATCCAGTATTCCAGCACAATCTGTTCACCGAAAACACGAACATCATTAAATTAAAATCTCGTAGAATAAATGACTGCTACGTTCAGCAAATTCGTTCGTCATTGCTAGTAATTGAAGAACGAAGGTAGATTGCACGGTGATCATTTACCATGATAACATCAGTGGTAAGGAACTCGGCGGTTGAAACCTCAATCACAATAAATAACTGGTTTGTTCCGCAAATTCGTTAGTCATCACTGGTAACTGAAGAATCTTTATTGCACAGTGACTCCTTACCATGATAACATCGTTGCAGAGGAACTTGGCGGCTGAAACCTCAATCACAATAGATGACTATGCTTCATTAGCCATCACTAGGAATTGAAGAACCTATAAAGTACGGTGATCACTTACCCCGATTACATCGTTGTTGAGGAACTCATCGGTTGAAACGGTAATTACTTACAATAAAGACTTGTTTGTTCAGCCAATTCATTAGTCATCACTAGTCATTGAAGAACATTTATTGCGCAGAGAACACTCACCATGATCACATCGTTGTTTAGGAACTCGGCGGTGACCATGAGAGGCACCACGACGATCACCAGCACTAGCCTCTGCAGGGCGTTCATGCAGGAGCAGCTGGCGGCGTCCGCTATCAGCACGCAGGAGCACAGGACCTCGGCTTGCAGCAGTCTGCAAACAACTCAAAATTTACACACCTTGAATGAAAAGTGCATGTGAACATTCTTGTCAAAGGAGAGGGCTTGAGTAATTAAGTCAGTGAAGTTGCTACTTTGCTGTTAAATGCTCGTGTTTCTTCACTGAATGAACTTGTCTCATACTTCACTGAACTTGTATCCCAGGCACTGAACGTCTCCTTTGCACTTGAAGCGCAGCATTTTTATGCACGACCTAATGAAAATAACCGTTCATGGGTAATAGTATTGAATAGAGATATAATTCCCATTCAAAATTCGGTGTAGTGCGTCAACTGTTTTTTTTTTTGTAGTTTAGAACAGCAAGTGCAACTTCGAGCCTGTTCAGGGTAGAACAAGACTTTAAAAAGCTGAAACGAATTGATCGCAGGCACTAGTAGTTCAGAGCATTGCACTTTCTTCACCCCTTTTCAAGAAGCATTATTTTTAAATTGACTGCTATGACTGCTCAGTGCCGCTCAACAGAGTTTACTGCCGTAATCACAATGACCACAGGAAAAGTCAGGGCTTAAGAAAACTGCTGTATCAGCGCACATGAAGTCGAAGTTCTTTCCGAGCCAGTGTAGGGTCACACTCTGGTTTATACCACTGATACTGCAGTACATTAGTTTTAAATAGGATCTCTCAGAAAATATGAATCAGTAATTTTAAAGTGAAATGAAGGTATTGAACGCGCATAATGCAATTAAAAAATGAAACAAATAGAAATTGACACATGCTCTCACAATGATCAAAATTCAGAATATGCCCACAACCCCAGGTGTGTTATAAAAACCCCAGTAAATTAAGTACAAAAATAAGTAATGATTCGGAGAAAACTTCTTTCACTGCACAAATTGCCGACGGTATTTAAAATAACGACTCAACTTCAAAAGAAACGCACTAAGAGCCTCCGTTTTATCTCGCAATTCATTTCAGCTATACCAGATGCGGCGATGTTGAGTTCAGCGATGCCGATTTTGTCAGTCAAAAATCCCAATCTTTTTGTAGAGACAGGCTACTTTGATCAGTCATTGGCCGTTGAGTGGCCAATCTAGCAGCCTTGCTATATTGAGGACATGCGCAGCATGCTATGAGTGAGACACAGCTCGTGCTTCCCTATTATTGTGCTCTTATACGTGCAGGCGAACCCTGCACGTAACATAATCGGGAACTGCAGCTCTTGACTAGTCGAATAAAATACCAATGCACTCTATACATAAGGATGAACACTGAGATCACCCCTGACTTTATTAGATATGGTTATTGTTAAACGTTATTAGATTAAATTATGATCATGGAATTACTAAGTCACATTGATTTAACCGGCATGTAGCATCCTTGGCTCTTGAGACGCTAAATTGATAAAGTAAAGTATCTGCAAGTTAGATGTTGGCAAAATCCTGTTGGCTTTTAGAAATATGATGAATCAAAGATTTGAACGTAGAACGAGGGTCAATGAAAATTTTGCTGTTGGTAGGTTGTTAGAAATACTATTATAAAAAAGTTAGAGGTAGATAGAAAGTAAATCTCTTCTGACATTCCAGGTTTCCTATCCAACAATTTCATACCATTTCAGTTAAAGAACGGGTTCTTCATTCTTAGTTATGAGTACATTTTCTACCATAGTGCAGGTCATGGAAATCACTTTACTGGAAAATATTAAAATGAATTTCCTTCTGATTTCAATTGAGAGTAATATCGCAGTTTCGTTTTTTTCTTCAGCACTATGCCCAAAGTATTAAAATTTTAGCGCAGAGAATAATATGGCATATTTTCAAATTATTCGTTCACCGAATTTTTAAGTATGGGTTCCCGTTTACTCAACAAATAAATGTATGAATTTGAGCTGCTGTTGAGAACAGTAGTTGGAGCTCGCTAACAATGTATTGTGTGTGTGGGGAAATATCCCTTCACACTCCCAGGTTAACATGTATTGAAAGAGGTTGAAAGCTTTTTCTTTTTATTGCAAAGTACTTCTTTTATTATTTATTTGATTTTAAATTCAGCTCACTTAAGGTTTGAGAGGAAATTGAAGCTAAATGTTCCTGCATAATCAGTGCAAACAATCTAAACCAGAATTCTAAACTAAGTAAAGCAAACGAATAACAACCAGCAACAAGTTTAATCTTATCAACTACTGATTTCATCTATAAAAAAAAATTATCTCCAACGATTCTGGTGCACAAACTATGTATTTATTACTCTGCAAATTAAAATAATGAAAAAATGATAAGCACATGCAAACATGATTTCAAAATCGCGAAATACTATTTCAGAATAGGATTAATGTTTAAAGTTAACAACTAAGAACAATGACCCAGCAATTGAAAACACCGTATTGTTTCATAAGCAGAATCAAAATAATATTAACATTTCAGACAAGCTCAAGACACTTCAAGGTTTGTTACATGCCTAACTAATTAATAAACGTCTTTTCTCCTGTGAATAGCTGTCGCAAATAAATCTTTATAATTCAATAGTAGAAGAATAAATTGAACATCACAATATATGCAGAGCTTTAGAAAATGTTTTTTCACGGTAAGAGAAATCGTTATTTTTTTTTCAAACCATCTGGTGGCAATTACAAATACGGAGTTAAACATTTCAGTTTTTAATTCAGTGAATTTGTGTTCATCAAAATTCGTTCACTTGAAATGAACTTTTTAACGAAGGATCTTTATTGCGATAAATTTCAAAGCAACAAGTCCAGCATTATGCTTTGTGTTACATAATAAATAATCATAATATAACTGTCATTGTATCATACCTTCTTTGTTTCAAGAGTTCCTGCATTAACCACCATTGTCACACTTAATTTACTCAAATGTTATTGCATCTCACAGTTTCTAGTAATAAATAAATTGCAAAGGAACACGCGTCAACAAGTAAAGGAACAACAGGTAGAAAAGTTAAAACGTCCCATTTTACATGTTGCTGATCTGACTGGGGTTATTTATTCTAGTGAATATACATTACATCAACACTCAAGGTTCCCGCACACGAAGACAACAACATCATGATGGTTCAGCCCATAATACATTGTACATGTTTATTCTGACACTCACTCGACAGCACCCAGAGTGATGCCGCCCAATTTTGCGAAGGCGAAGTGCCCTCGGCACAGCAACGTCCACTGCAACGCCAGCAGCCACACCGCGGCGGTCCAGGGGAGCTGATCCGCTGGTGTGCCCGCACGCAGCACCACGCTCAGCACCAGCGCCAGCGGCAAGTACGTGTGTGCTGCACGGATGCTATAATTATAGCTTCTTGTTACGTTAATTGGAGGTGTTGTTTTATGATTGTGGGCTGCACTGATGGTCCAATTATAGGTTCTTGTAACGTTAATTGGAGGTATTGTTCTATGATTGTGGGCTGTACTGATGGTTCAATTATAGCTTCTTGTTGCGTTAACTGGTGGTGTTGTTTGATGATTGTGTGCTGCAAGGTTGCTCCAAGTACTGCTTTTTGCTACAATAATTAGTGGTCTTTGGTGATGTTTGGTGTTGGGTGATAGCTGATTGCAGGAATATTACAAGTCTCATTTCATTTTACATGATTTGGTAAATTTTAGTGATTATTGAGGGCTGAAGGGATGTTGCAATTTTTACTTTTTGTTGCGTTAATTAGGAATATGTGGGGATTCCCTGAAGGGTATGGGATGCTGCAATTAATGCTTTTTGTTGCGCTAATTAGACATATTGGGTGATTCTTGGGAGCTAATGCGATGTTGCAAAAATAACTTCTTTTTGCATCAATTGGTTGAGTTGAGTGTTATTCACGCGGGCCAGGAATGTGAAAAAAGTTTATTATTCCAACACTAATATACAGCGAACCAGTGAAGTAATAATTTTGTGCTGTGCTCCAAAAGTATTTCAACCGATTGTTTTGTTGCACTGAGAGATTTTGTGGCGTTCTCAAAAGTGTACGGTAACATTATCAGTTAGTAAGAGCGAAAATAATAGTGAAAAATTTTCGGGTAGGAGTCAGATGTAGTGGGTACTTAAATAAATGTTAAAATGTTAGGCATCTTTGTTGACGACACAAAGTAGTTGCGTAGTTCTTACACATGTGATTCGAACACAAAAATATCTCCAATGACTAAAACTTATATCAAGATATCATTGAAAATAACCTTGAAATATTAGCCCTAAATATATCATTTATCAATTAGATTTTTTATTTCGGGCAATTTCTCTGAATTCTACATCTTACTCTAAAACTGCAACATCTCAACACAGTTTACAGGTGTTTATTTGATGTTTTCTGCACCAGACAACCGTAATAGGATATGATTCCTTGGTTTACAAATAAAATTTACCGTTTTATAGCAATATCTCACCGACAACGGCAAGTCCGGCCCTGGAGAGCAAACTGAAGCGGCTGAGGCATTATTTTTTTAATGAATTGTGGCCTGTTTTCTCTACGATTTGAACTGGCGTTGTGAAACTCAAAAATAACTCACGAACACAATGACAGAAAATTAGGATTTGTAATATGACAGAACATTTCGTGAGTGGGATTTAAAATTTCGGCCTGATTGACTCGATGTAATATATAACCCAAACTGGTTGAATGGGGGTTATTCTAACCTCCTTGGTATTGACCATTGAAATTCAATGTAACCATTACAAGTAAAATACCAATTTTTGAAAAGTTCACGTTGTTTTCTGGATACCTACTAACGTGGCATTTTAAAGCCTATCTCAAATCCAACAATATTTTGTAACCCAGTCTTTCCAAATCAAAGCTTAGTTTTTAACTAGAGATTTCTTGACATTTTATTTTTCTTCAACACCGTTGCTATCATATTTAAACCATATCATAATTAAAGAAAGACAACGACAATGAACCATGAAGCAGAAATGGGCTTAATATACATCCATCATGAAATGTTTTACTTCTCTCGCAAACAGTTAAATTAATATTTTTTAACTTAAATCAAAATAGGAAAGTCAAAATTTTAACTCTGACCACCATATCAAATTATTGGGCTTTGTACTCTGCCGAATCGATGTTAAAAGGCTTACACTGGGGAATTTCTTCTTACCTGCATGTGTATTGACTTTCATTGCGATTTAAAATTCCATTCCAACCAATATTTCTAGGTTTATTTTATCTTCATTTTCTTCAAACTCTATTCCTTAACGAATACAAATTTTCTTTTCTGAAGAGGAGGAATTGACTTTACATGAAATCTAGTAGAGATGATTTTCATCTGAACTAATATAGAGGCAAAAATTCACCGCGAGACCAATATTCCACTTAATGAAGATACACAGAATTAATACTCTTGCCAAGGAACAGTTCTCACTTGTGGACGCCGCTGATTTACGACTCACCTTTCGAGTGAGACTTGTACTGGAAGGGAAGGTCTTCGAAATTTCTGCCTTCGAGGATAGGGTGCACATTGTTGTTCGGATCATACCCGTCCAGCGGCTGTGAGTAGCTGTTCAAAAGTACTGCAGTGAACATTTTGGAAGAGATCTTAAAAAAGTACCCAGAGTTTGAAGAGCGTTATTTATTTCATTACTTGCCGTAAATTTGAGTTTCGTTTTTCAAACCCATCTAATGAAAGTATAGTGGCGTTAGAGAGCAACATTTTCTGAGTAATAAATAGGTCAATGTTGTATTGATTGAATTATCTCTGGAAAATACAGACTACATGAATTTTCCTAACTTCACTAGTTTTATTTCTTGATTAACGCACATCGATGTAGTTGTTTATTGACCAAAATTTGACCAAATTTACATTCAATAAATTATTATTCGACCAGTGAACACTTGTAAACTCCATTCGTGAAAAAGGCAATGGAAATAGGCCAGAAAATACCCAATTGGATGTTGTAAGTAGAACATTTTATGAAGTTGAATTGCTCAAAATGTGTACCGCGATGGGTTAAACTAAAGTTCAATATTCAAATCAAATTTGATATCAATTTTAGTTGGCTATTTTAACTGGATCGAACTTTCATTCAGCTTTGAATTGATTTTTACGATAGGTAAATTTGTGACCACTGGTAGGTCAGCAACGTTGTGAAAATTCCTTCCGTGTACAGCGGCGGATCATATCGCGACTAACGTGTTAACTGAGCGATACATGCTCACCATTTGCACAACAGTAGGTAGAAACTGAGTAAATGATGAACAAGTGAATTCAATACCAACAGCAGACTTCACAACGTTGCCGAGATGTTCTTTAAAGATATTACAGATATCCTTTTTAAAGATATTCTTTCAAATTTAAATGTCCCAGCATGTGAGAGGAGCTATTTGAATGGAATAAATCATTTTTAGCAGGTTAGTTGATTTAACAGCACTAATAAGCTTCCGAGGAAATTCTGCTTGTAAATATTTTCGCCATAATTAAAAGTAGCTGCAGGACGTCCACAATATGAGTTGAATTACTTCGAAATAAATTCAGTTTTTTGCATAGGGTAATAAATAGAGTCTCAAGCTCCGCTTTGCCCGTCTACACTGTTAAATTTTCTAACTAATTATCACTTTTTCAGCTTTAAGTAAATTGAATCAATCGAGATTGATTCAATAAATATATTTAACGCAGTGATAATTTCTCCGCGTTCCTTTTGATAAAGGTGTCTCCGACACACACACACACACATACACACACAAACACGCACATAAACTATGACTCACACTTACACCCTAAATTCTTAATAACAAGGTATAAAAGTTGTACATCTTCAAGTATGATATTTGGCTGGACAAATTCAACGATTACGGCGAAAACGATTAATTCTCTTTTCACTAAATCCGCAATAAGACAAAATACTGTGCAAACTACTGCATGCTCCATTTCGTTAAATATTTTCAGTTACATGACAGATTATTTGAAATGTAACATTAAAAAATCAAACAAAAATAGCAGGTATCTTGTTTTTTTTGGAAGGAATTATTACTATATTCATGAAATGTGTTCATACCTTCTGAATATTTTCAACCGAAAGAGTTTTAACATACGAAAGATGAATGTTTGACTTTACTCAACCGAACGTTTAAACACAAATTCATAGAGAACTCACTCATTTCTGTCACGATTTCTTTGAACAAAGACCTGACACACTCGGAAGTATTAAAATTTATATGAGAAACATAACTCGAAATCAGACGACAAAAGCAATACTTTATCCCCAGTCTATTCGCCCTATTGCAACAGATAACACTTTTCTCTGCCGTAACATCCCTCACATACCTCATAAAAAGCGTGAAAAGGATGATAAAAATGCTTTGCAGCACCAGGAGGCACGCAGTAGGCTTCGTGAACCACCAGGTGCCCTTGGAACGAAGTCCCGTTACCCTGCCCTCTTCCGCTCCCAAGCCGCGCTTCCGTCGCGCCTTCACGCCGTCTTCCGCCATCTCACATGCCTGATTCTCTGCAGACTTTTCGTTTCCAAATTTAATTTGAATTATGCAGTGATCTCTTTTCTTAAAATTTTCAATATCCGGTATGGATTCCGTATCAGTAGTTTCTAAACCAGCCTCACGCAGGGAACTTTTTGATTCAGTTGGAGAGTGTTCTTTTGGTTGTTCGTCTTCGATGCCATCAGTGCTCGCTCTCAAATCCGTGTTCTCAATTTTCCGATGCGGCTCCGGCAACGATGCATCCGAGGCGTATTTTTCAAAAGTTGAAAGTGTTTCATTTTTGGGACTTGGGCTGTTTTCGTGTTTTTGCATACAGAGTCCTGCTCCATGGAGACTTTTTATCATGTTGCAACTGAGCATGCGCTGAGCAAGAGGAGAATGTTGACTAACCTTGTTGGTTCTGCCTCTTATGGCTGTCTTTAAGATAATACCGTTGTCCATCGGAGCACTCTCGTTCTCATGGATGAAAAGTTTAGTTTTGAGCAATTCATCATCGCTGAGCATCTTGACAGGTTCTTTTTTCTTTTAAAGTAGAAAAGTTGCACGAAAAATTGACTGGTTGAGACTCAGTGGTCTGGAAATAAATATTCGTGGCTCCAATGGCTCTCCTCTGGGAAATCAAGAGGTACGTGACGAGATTTTGTTCCTTGGTGATGTAAGAACACTTTTATTTGTTGCCTTTATTCACCCTCTTTTTTTAGACAGAAGGAGGTCAGTCTCTGGGATCTATTCTGAAATGAGAGACATTCATTCCTTCATTAGTTCAATTTTAAACCTGCCAATTTAAAAAATTTATTTCCTGAAAGATGAGACTACAAAAAACTAAGCTTACATAGACTACAACTCACGTAGCTCGGGAGGAAAATTACAGTCTATTCCAGATAGTATAGTTGTTAAATTTTTTAAACTATAAGTTCATTAGATAGCTGCAACTAACGAAACAATTTTCGTTTCTGTAAGGACTGCAAAATATTAAATAGTGCAATTTCTATCGTGTCAAATCCACCAAAGTTTTTTCAGAAGCGAGGTTGAACTTTTCTCTTTTATGCTGAGAAAAAATCAGTGACAAAATGTTTAGAATTCTGCATAAATGTTTAGCCCGCTTTGAGAGCTTCAATGTTGTCGACAGAGAACACTGAAATGTTGACAGGTTACATTCAAGCTCTGTTTGTAATCACTAACCCACAGAAAAAAATGCTTAGATAATTTTCACCCATTTCATACTGAAGGGAACAAATAACTACATTAAGATCAAAGCTGTAACTAAACGGTTAATAATCATTATAGTAATTTTAGAATATACATAACATGGGACGAAAATGACAATACCCAGACTTACTTAGACTGATATCTAAATATTTAGAACTATGTGACCGTCGCGCCAACGTTCAGAGATTAATCACTAAATTTTTGAAATCGTGTAATGATATGCGTTTCCCCTGCCTCAAAACAATAATTACTGGTGCGGTAGGAGATGCTGTCAAGACGTAGAGCCACTCAGGTGAACCAATCCCTCATAATTCAAAATGTTTTCGAGATAGACCGTGGTCGAGTGGCTAAAAGTGGCTAAAAGGAAGGGTCGACGGTTCGCATCCTGGCAGTGCTGCGCGGTGATTCTCCTCGTTGGGAAAAATGAAAACGTAGGCGTATTTCCCCACTCTACCTAGAGGCCGGAAATGGGTCCCGGCTTGACCCGTCATTTGTTTCTGGCTTTAGTAATAAGGTATTTGAAAAACAGATCAACAGCGTGATGTGTTTCTGACTTGAGTGGAGCAAAAAAAGTCTTTTATATCTGACTGCTGCAAATGAAATTCAAGGGGTTGCGAAATTTGCAGGACCGAATTGAAGCTTGTAAAATACACAGAATAGAGTGAACATAGTACCATTTCTAACAATGGGTTTGGTGCCGATTAAAATTTCAGTGAGGATTGTTGTTTGCTTTCGCAGCCGTTCATTCGTGTCTCAGCTTAGTTTTGCGTGCTTGGCGAGACTTTGTACGAGCCTATTCACTCGACTTTAGATTAGCCTGTTCTATATACAGCTGGTCCGTTGGTATTATTTTAATCTTAAGCCAGACGATGTCAAGGCTTGTTACGACTCTATCTCAAAGAGAATGAATTATATGTATGTAACTGGTGCAAATTTGTATTGTTTTAGTTTATGTTCACTGTTCGCCTTCAAATTTAACTCTCAGTAGTTTCTAAATTACAATTTATAATGCGTTGGTGTTTCAGTGAGTTATAATTAGTTTTAATGTCGTGATCGAGATTTAGAAGTATTTCAGTAAACTGATCTGTCGTAAACTCTGCAGTGACCATTGCTAAAAACTAGTGTTTGGTTTTGGAAGTTTTCCTAAGCTGAGAATTTTTCTAATTCCTATTGCAAGTTCAATTCATCAGCCACGGATGAAATTCGAAATTTTCTTCAATAATGACTAAATGAAATAATGAAGAAGCAAATATTAGCTACGTATACATAGTTCTTTTGCGGTGGGTGTTTTGTATCACATCTATCGTTCCGTCAATTGAAAAAAACACTTCAGCGCGCACAGAACCTGTGTTTCCACCTGACATTTTTTTCTATTTTTCCATCATACCAACAGTACTGGCTCTTTCAACTGAACTTTTAATTCTCTTTGTTACTTCTGTTTTTCTCCTTGTCTCAAATTTATGGTCTGTTCTTCATTGAGCTTTCACTTGTATTTTGTCGTAACTTCGTAGTCAATTCCACGGCTATCACCAGTTACAATTTATTTTCTATACTTGTCTTGTTATAATTTTAGTGTCAATACTAACTAAATCATTTTTTCAATTCAGGAGGTTCAAAAACCGCATGTAGTCATTCACATCTGAAAACTATTTAGTAAACTCATTGTAGCAATTTCAGCTGCACAAACCCAAATTTCCTTTTTTTCTCAAAGTTGCTAGCTAGAATGAAGCGTTTTTGCACTATTCACTGAAACTTGAATTGAATGCTATGATATTTCGTCTTTCAAGAGACGGACGAGCAGTTGCTTTTGAACACCCGTGTCCGGCGGTCACTCAAGCATGTCAGCAGGCTTGCATTGCGTGCCTTTATACGAAGGCTGGGCCGTATCGCTAGATCTCGTATCGACGGCCTTTGTAGCGTGGTCTATCAGAAATCATCTGAGGAGCTTACGGTGCGCCTCAAATAGAATGCCCGAAGACCGATATGACTGTTACGACTAACAATGCTGAGCTCGAAGTCTAAGGCTGCTACAAGCATTGCTTTTTGTTACGTCGTGAGTGCTCGGAAGTAGACAATGAAGTCCTGCACTGGTATAGAACGATCATGTTTTGTTGATAGCTCTGCGCAAGAAGGTGAAAGAATACTCTGCTCATTATTTTAAAAACAGTTCAGATTCCCATTGCACATGTTTTTCCGCATTGCACGGCTGTCTCTCTTATTCTACTTCACATGCCACGGGAGCGCAACAATCTAATATTTCAAAAACCTATATTTCAACATCTGCCAATGCGTATCAACTTTACACCTCAGTGATGGAGGGATTCTCTTTGCAAAGGATCATAGTTCATGAAACAACTCCTGTACGAAATTTATACTCATTCCTGTAAACACCGGGATGATTTCGCATAACATTGGGGAGCGAAAAATAGCGTTGTTGATCACGCACACCTCGCACGCCGTTAGAACACTAGCGGCAATTTCAAAGCCCGATATTATGCCAACAAATTTTCCGACGACATTCCAATACGTGGAGGGATTTTCGCCGCTCGGAGCTAGAAGTGTGGGAAGACACATCACGGAGGAAAGACTGAGAATTTTATTCTTACGGAAGTAAAGACACAACCTCCAAGCAGCTAGAGTGAGTCACTGCAAATTAATAAGCCAGGTAGGAATTCATTATAACTTTTGTAATTACGCCATGAATTAAAAATAAAAAAGGCAAGAATTCACGTATTTTCAAGGAAGGCAAAATCAGTGAAGGCTCTGAAAATTTCTAGTTGACCCGGCAGACTGACCTCTTAATTTTCTAGCTCGACCGCAAACATGTATAGCTCGTAATTTCAACCGTATATTTTCATGCGTTCTGCTGTTATGACTATGGAGGAACTATCTTGTAGGTATTGATATTCGGTCATGTGAGTATTGATATTCGATCATATTTTCAATGACACTCGGTTGTATTGGTATTAATATTCAGTTTTATGGCTGTTGATATTCGGTCATTATTGATGTTGATGTTTGGTTATATTGGTATTGACATTCGGTTATATTGGTATTAATATCCGGTTATATTGCTATTGACATTCGGTTATATTGATATTGATATTCGGTTATATTGGTAATGATATTCGGTTAAATTGGTATTGATATTCGATTTCAACATTGGTTCACGAGTTACTGTTTAGATTTTTCAAGCACTCTCCATCTTTAATTTGGCATGAAACTGCAATAACTATGCTTATCTTTGCGATAACATCGGTTACCGAATTAATTTCTTACATGCTTTTCAATCATCCCTTTGCGTTAAAAAATACCTTCAAATGTTTTCAGCAGAAAATTAGTTCTTAAAGATTTGTAGTGTTCTAACAAAAAGTTAAATCATAATTTACTTCATCAGCAGTATTTTAGAAATGAAATACAATACTGAACGCTCGAAAATTCTTCCATCTGCGAGGACAAAATTGGTCCAGTCTCGTGTAGCATCGGATGTTGCTGAAAAATGTTAAAAAGTAAAAAAAACATTATAACTGTATTAATTAACGGGCGGCTCCAACGGCCAAATTTCACTTGACATTTTAGAGGACAACATGACGCATGAATTCCCATCAGGACATACCAAACCAGTTGGTAACTGTGGGTATTCATTCAAAAATATCATAAAGTCTTCTGTCATAGCCAGAATCGAAAGGA
>JACJUY010000409.1:0-19326 GCA_014220935.1 Platorchestia sp. MABIK | reverse complement strand
CCATTAGGCGGGCGAGCGAGCCTTCTCACGGCCTACCGTGAGATAGGCCTGGGAATAACACAGCCGAGGATGAACATTGCATTACCAGGAAAAATTATAACTCATGGGGGAATAAACAGCCTCGGCGGCATGCCTGTGTTCGGAACAAAATTGCAATTTTACCCAGAGGAGAAAATCGTGGCTTTCGGCTTCCAGCGCAAAAACTGCTTGGCCAGACTTTGTAATCAAAACATTTTTTATTAGGACTTTCTGCTCTTTATTTGAAAGCTAAAATGAATGAAAGCTGAAAATATTAGCGACCTGCTTTGATTGTAAAATCAGTTATTTTATACAACAAAATAGTTCTAGTGGCAAATTGGAATTCAGTATAGACACAATTTGTGGTTTGTTGAACAAAACCCTAAAATATTTTACGACTTCAAGGCTAAGAACGCGCATCGTAATTGGTAATGAATTCCCTCTAAAATTCTAGTTGAGAGCCCTTATCGCCTGCAGAGCATTTAATTTGATCACCAATACACGTAATACAGTTATTCTTGGATATTTATTGGTTTGCTAGTTAAAATTCATTATTAACAGTGTTAAGGTCAATTCGTGCATTAATTTTTACACTATATGTTGGGAGATACTAAAGCAACTGAAATTTCAATTTTTAACTATATTTTGAGAGATACTAAAGAAACTGAAATGGAGTCACTTTAAAACACCTGAAGCAACTATATCGTCAAAAGTTGAGCTCTCCCTCGTACAACTGCATTAAGTTTTCTGCGTAGCGTGTCCAGTCAGCCCCCAAAAACTACTATCGAACACACGAGGAAAAAGAGTATCGGAAAACTAGAGAAAACTTTGGCCGATTTCTCGCATGCCATCGGGAGTGCATGAATAGATAAGAAAATGATTTGCATCAGGCGGCTAGATTTGTATCTCCCACCACCGTATAGTAGCGGTATTTTGTACCGTGGAATGAAGGTGGTAGCAGACACGTTTAACCTTAGCACAGCTATGCGTGAATGCCGACGTCCGCAAAATTTTGTTCTTGGTCAGTTGTGAAAGAGACCGAGGCGAAAGTAAAGACACACTTTTGCCTTGTTTGAGAAGAAAGACCCTACTGCCAAATAGCTCGTGCGATAACGGGATTTAAATCGGTATGGCCAAGCAAGTTATCATGCAGACCAAAAATTATTTCCTCACTTGCAAAATCTTGTATCGTACATAAATCACTTCAGTGCCTACAGTGTATTCATCGAACTATAAAAGCCACATGAATTTAGAATACCGATGTTTGGATGATGGGACACATTTGAAGAAGTTGAAGCAATAGAGTAGGGGTAATTTTAAGTACTCTACTTACTGTGCAGTATGGTAGAATCCCTGATCCCTGATGGCCTTGATCCCATATGAGTTCTATAGATGCGGAGGAGAGAGTGTAGTTAATATGTTGAAATGTTTATTTGATGAGATATGGAAGAGTGAAGGAGTACCAGATGACTAGAACAAGTGTAATGTTGTTCTATTGAATAAGGGTGGGCATAAGAGTGTGAAAGAACGTAAAAATTGCAGACCAATTGCCTTGACTGACACGGTGTGTAAGATTTTTTGTGGTATTTTCTTTGATATAATGAAATATTTGTTAGAAGAATTAGGAGTCCTGGGAGAAGAACAGAATAATTTTAGGCAAGATAGACGTGGTGAGGGTAATCTGTTTGTAGTGAGTGAAATAATTGAGCGAATGAAGAAGGATGATGAGAAAGCATATTAAGCCTTCCTGGATATTGAAAACGCGTACGACACAGTGGATCGGTTTAGGCTGTTTTAAATCTTGAGAAGAGTTGTACTTAGCAAAAAGATAGTAAATATTGTGCAAAGTCTGTATGGAAGTACACAAGTCTGTATGGAAGTACACATGTGGAAGTACAAAAGCGCTTTCTACAGGTTAGGAAATTTGAAAACTAGGCAAGTGAGGAGTGTTGGAGGCGTTTGACAGGGCTGTCCTCTGTCTTCACTGTTGTTTGGATTGTACGCAGAAGAATTAGCAGTTCGAATGAGAATGAGTGACTTAGGATTGAAAGTTGGTAAGGAGAAACTGAGTTGTTTGTTGTACGCTAATGATGTGGTAGTGGTGAGTGAATCTGGGCATGAACTACAAAGGATGCTTGACATTGTGAATGGATATAGTACAGATTTCAAGATGAACTTTGGTGCTCATAAAAGTAAGGTTCTGGTTATAAATACGGATGAGACTGACAGAGACAGACTGTGGAATATTGGAGAAATCAAAATAGGTAGAACTAAAGCATACAAATATCTAGGTTGTATGATAAGTGAAGATGGATGCACTAGAACTAAGGGTGTGGAAGTGGCAAAAGCAATGCAGTGAAGTGAACGGTTAAGTAGTGTGGCCAGATACAGAGCGAACATGTATGAATGTGTGAGAGGAATATGGGAGTACGTTGCTGTACCTAGTGTCATGTATGGTATGAGTGTCTAGCCTGGAATGGAAGTGACCTTGAAAAGCTGGATGTGAGACAAAATAAGGTAGGACGTCTACCATTGGGTGCTCCAAAATGGACAGCTACAAAAGCTATTAGTGGTGACCTAGGGTGGAGCCTATTTTCAGAACGAATGATGAAAGCTGTGTTGAATTATAAGGCAAGAATTGAAAGAATGCTGAGTAGCAAGTGGGTGATGCAAATTTATGAATTTAATCTGAGTGTAAGCTATTGGGAGAAAATATGCTGGGGTATGCAATGAAACTAAGTATGCAGAAGATTTTTCGTGTTAAAATTGGGAGACCTGTGGATGACTGGCTTTTAATGTTTGTTGAAGGGGAAGGACCAGAGTGGGACTGCAAGAGGTGGAAAAAAGAGATTGAGAGGCGAACAAAAGAGTATGGGTTGAATAAGTGGATGCTTAGCATGACGCGAAAGCCTACACTAGGCAGGTATATACGAAAGGAAGTGCCTAAGTGTTAGATGTTCTATGATGGTAGTTTTGGAAGCCAACTCTTGTTTGCTGTGAGGTGTAAGGCATTGAGCGTGAATAGGCGTATATCGAAGTGGAATGAGAATAATAATAATTTATGTCGGCAGTGTGATAAGGGAGTGGAAGAAAAATTTTACATTTTGTGCTGGAATGTTGTAAGTATGAGCAAGAGAGAGAGAGTTTCATGAATGTGGTGTTTAAGCAGTATGGAGAGAATGAGTGGTATGCCAGATGTGCTGTAGATGATTGTGGTATGAGTTGTCTTGCTGGATTGAATCAGGAGTGTAATTTGAGTATCATTAGGGCTATCAAAGTTTTTCTTGAACGTGCCTTGAGTAAGAGACAGTGACTGGAATGAACCAGTCATGTGGAGTGGGCTGTAATGATCATCATGCCTGGGGAAGGTGTTTTTGACGTACTGGTTATCCCGGTGATGCCGTCCAATGGCAGCTTGGGACCAGGATTGGTGGATCCTGAGTAGTTGATTAGACAAGTCTGGTACACAGGCGCTGAACTCTTTTGTGTGAATCTTGTGAGTATTGCGGAGGGAATTGTAGGTGCTACAAAGGCCCCGACACTGTCGGTCCTCAACTTCAAGTTCAAGTTCATCACAAAAATCTGGGAGTCATGAACTGGAGAAAGCAGGCAAATTGGAATTTTGTAAATAAATTCAATTCAAATACAAACAACAGTAAGCTGAGTTGCGTACTTCAAAGTCAACTGTTTTGAAATTTCTTCAGGCTTTTTTTTTCTAAAATGTAGCGAAACCAAATTATGCAACTGGAGGAAAATTATCAATGATATTCTTTTGTGTTGATGCAGTGTTTTTATCATACGAAAATGAACCTACTTCGTCTAACGTCTGATATGACACTGATTTCACGCAAAAGCTGAATAATTCAGCGATTGTTGAGCTTGATAATTCAGCGATCGAACGGCATGTCATTTTAAACATGAGTTTAAAATCAACGATAGCTGCTAATTCAATTTAAATCCCTTTTTAAAATTTATGAGCTCGCCTTAATATAAGTTTGTTTTCAGTTAAATTAGTGCGTAATTATTGTGGATCTTTTCAGTCGAATGAGTTTTTTGTGCGAGGGAAATGATGTTTGTTTTAAAAAATTTGGACCATTAGCTTACTGGAATATCCCTTATTAATTTACATCATGCACTTTGATGTTTTCACAGAAGTGGACTGTAGATCCCAGTTCAGAATTGAATTACCGATAGGCACAGTTTTAATCCTTCCATCAGAAATTAAGCCAACCGAATTATTCGCTTCTCCGTTACCATTTTGGAGAGACTGACATGCATAATTTTGAAAGCGCTTTAGCAAGGGTCATTAAGAGTTACGACATCATAAATTAACACTTCATTAATTTCAACATTAGTAAAAAAGGAACATGCAACAGAACCCAGACAGTTCAAGTTAGTGATTTCCATCATCGTGACGTGCTTTTTTCTTCATTGAAAATTTACGCGTTGTCGAAGAACGGCATGTCATTGATTTTTTCGTTAATCGCTTTATGCTTCATTTCATGCTGTGTGATGTTGTAGGACTTACTAGTTGCTCAGGCTCGTATTACAACGGACCTAATTTTGGTCTGTGTAGTAAAACTTGTTTTTCAAATCATTCTCTGTTTTAATAAAAAATGCCCTAGTAGATCATTAGTTGCACTACATTGAATTTGAACAGGGCACTGAAGTGTTTTTTTTCCGAAATCTTTGCTGATGAGACTACTTTACTTTTCTGCAGAATGAGGTATTCATCAAGATGAATTAAATTTAACTTCGCACTCGTGAACTTTCAACTTTCTTTAAATTTCATTCATTATTTTGTCTAATATGAGCTCGCTAGTTTCTACAACAATTTTTTTAAACAAGGAGACACTATTTTTTAAACACAAACTACAATGACCTTGCACATGCGCAGCCGATGTTATTTCTCATATAGTCCAATGGAAGAGGGATCCCTCTTGCATTGGACTATCTGTAGTTCTAGAAGTATAAATATTTCGTTTTTTCTCACAATCATCGCACTGCCTCTACTAGACGTGAAGTCCTAAGCTGATTTATTCATTAAAAAACAAATCTAGGCTGCGGAACGAAAAACAGTAATTTCGAAAATCATTTATGACTCAAAAGTTGATTTGCAAGTTAACTGTTTATTTCCTAGCGTTTGTCATAGTACATGATGAATAAATTCATTTTGCCTCCAGCTACTTACGCATTCTAGTTCGTAGTTGCGTTTAAATTGTGGAAGAATACAACACAAATGTTTCTATTCGCCTTGAGGTTTCGATGAAAAATCAATTGACCAATCTTTAGCCCCACGATCTGACATGCATTTCTTCTTACAGCTAACGTGAGCATATTCAAAATAATTTTTTTATCTCTCTAGGCAAGGTTTCTCGAAATGAGGTGCATGCTAAAAATACCACTCCCATGAGTTCATCACGATGAGAGGGGCGGAAATTTTTGCACCCACGTATCGAATCCTTCCTTTTACTGCGCAGCTTTCATGCAATATCTGACACACGGGCGCAAAAATGAGAGGAGGGCATGGTGCACTCTTTGGCTCGCCGCATTGTTACGCTCAGAGCACCCTTAAAATTGCTCAAAGTTTTCTTCCCTGGAAGATTAATAACTCTCAATAATTGCCTCTTCCACAGAGGCAGGATTCCAAGAGAAAATAAAAAGTTTGTTTTTGTAATCACTCGTGAAGCAATTGCAAAAATATACGAAGTAGCGACGCAATTTTTTCGAACACATTCTTGCAAAAATTTTAAGCCCTCGAACAAGATCGAAAACATTTTGTAGGCAAACAACAAACTAGAGTGGACTGGTTTAACGAACCAACACAACACGAGCATTTCTGTAAAAGAAACACCGAAGTTCAAACTTTGACTGATTTCGATACTTTAGTTCTTAACAGCCACAAACATTAGAAACCAAAAGGTTTGGTATCTAGGTGAGATAGCGAAGGTAATTTGACAGCTGGTTGAAATTGAAAATACTGAAGCATGCTGAAAAAATAATGTGTGAAATGATTTATGAATAAAATGAACAACTTAACGTGTTTCAGCTATGCGTAGTTTTTCCTATAATTAAAAAGTTCGGTCACAACGATGGACATAACCAAATTGAAACGTCTGGTCTCTATTGCTCAATTCTTTTCTGCTGTATTGTGCATATAATAAATTAACGAATGATTCTCCTGTGAGCTAATGACCCAAATTTTTAAATTTCTCGCGCACAGAAAACTCGATTCCAGTGGAGACAAACATAACGACCATAAGTAATACCGATATCAACACACGAACTAATTTCATGAAAATGGTTAATGTGGCCACAGTTCTTACCTTAATCGCGCTTTAAAAAAAATGCTTCGAAAGAGCGATGTTTTTCGTTTTATTAAGTTTAAGGTTTTTCAACCATTACCGGACTTAAGGGTTTCATATATTCACGGTAAACTTTCGGAACTCAAAATAGGGAAAAACCTTGAACGTTTGGAGCGTAAAATTATTGACATAAATAAAAATGAAGATCACATTTAAGAAACGGAGACTACAGAATGTGAACTGAAAGTACTTGTAAAATACTCCAGCATGTAGCAGCAACATGAAAGCATTTAATTTGTAATATTTTATTCTTGATTTAAATTGTCGCGAATATTGCACATTTTCTTCACTGTTGCTCCGTGCTCCATTATTGTCGGATTCTAGTTGTTACTTAGAATATTAATTTCGCCGTTGATATTTTTACCCTCAAAGCAATTATATGACGTTTTCACGGCAGCAGTCTGAATTAAGCACGCCAAGTTAGCAACTGACGCCAACGCCATGCCACGACTTGCACGCCGAGAAACCCTTACGCACACATATTTGTTCTATAATCCAACGAACGTCTGATGCCTCAATTTCCTTGATTTTCCTCTAGTTTCAATTTATATAAGAATCTTAAAAAGAGAAGAAGTCAAAATTGCCGAAAACTTTTGAGGCCCTAACGAAGTTATCCAATATCAATGTTTCGAATAAAGAAACTTGAGCTGTGTCAAGAGCTGCAGAGAGAAGCCCAAACTTCATTAGAGAAGTTCCTCGCCCCAACTCGTGATGGAAGAGTTTATTTCTCTGAAAGGCAGGGTCGGTGAGCCTGGCCCTTGCTCATTCCGCAACTCAAAGCTCGTATTGGCTGATGTGACTTCTGTAGGAAAATTGAGGAATCGCTTATGTACGCAGTGTTCTTTGGTCTGAGGTTGACTGCCAAGCTACTCCTTGCTCCAAGTATTATCTTGCTTTTGGAATCCAATTGGGAAATTGAGGCCGCTTTTTTTGAGCTCCGTGTGGACGTCAAAGGTTAACAGACCATCAACAGCGCCCCTCGTTTTTATGTTTTCTTTCGCGAGGCGAGAAGGCGGTTGTGACTCCATTCACTGAGGTTTCCAATTGTTTTGCTGCGACTGTTGCGAAGTTCAATGTTTGCGCTCATTTTGTTTTTATTTTTCGACTCCAGTAGCAGAACTGGCGCACTGCTCTCAATTCACAGACTGCGTGAAGTGCGAGTTTAGCGCCTGGTTTTTATTGCACTTTCATGGACGGCGCTGGAAATGGGGGACAAGTTAGACAAAAGCGAGAGAAGGTGACTTTTGTTTCAATTCATTGGAATAATGTTCCCTGGGTTCCATATTTTTCCTTGCTTTCATCACGACGCTTGTGAAAGACACAAGATGCTTGAGGACTGCAGGAGTTACGAGCATGCAAATTCAACTGGGTTGGTCCATGGATCAGATCGATGAGTGCAAAGTAACCGAGTATTTGGAAGGCTGATCTCGTGAATGAGACGACTGTGACATGGAAATTGGGGGTATCTAGAAATGTCAAGGCCTTCGTGATTGACTAAAAAATATCGCATGATGCTTACAAGGACCAATGTTCCCGCAGCCAAACTGTTCAATAGAAATGAATAAACCGAAAAAATGGCATCGATTTGCGGTATCATAAGTCGGTGGTAAGAAATAACCTAAAATACGTTTTGTTGTTGTAATAATTTAGTTTCTAGGCTATCAAAATTCGTATATTTTGCACTCCCGTGACCAATACAGTAGTTAACAGTTTCACTATAATAGTGCTTTTGCCATTAAAAACTTGATGCGATCTCAGAAAACTTCTCAAATTAGTAAATGCATTAATCTCTTCAAAATGGCACATATCTTTTCATATTGCACGTATCATTTATTCCTGCATGTATCTTTCAAAAGGGTCAATAACTTTTCTTTCTGCGTGTATTTTTCCAAAGGTCAAATAACTTTTATTCCGGCATATACCTTTTCAAAATGCAGATGTCTTTTTCTATTTGGGTACATTTTCAAAAAAGTCGAACACATTTCTGAGCACCGGAAACTGAATGATCTAAGTCCCGGAATCATCACCACGGCACCATTCATCTCACCTGATAGTCGTTTCATTCAGGGAAAAAACTTTCGCTATCAATGGTCATTGAAGAGACAGCCGAATCATTCCGCCATGCAGCTCATCCTTTTCATTTCAAGCACTCAATGGGACAGATTCTGCTCCCGTGGTAAATCACGATCCATGAAGGCTTTAGAGATGAAAAAACGAGGCTTACAAGAATTTATTTCTGTTGCATCTCTAGCGAGATTTTGACGTGGTGTACTCTTCCCATTATTCGACAGATCTTCATCTGCAGTGGACAAGTATTTTTAGGCGCGACCTGTTGAAAAATTGCATTGTATGTAGACTGCAAGCGTGACTCACCAGTGAACTGTGGGCCCCCAATGTTATTGTCTTTAGTTTGGATTTGCTTATGTTACTTTAAAATCCTGCACACTCTAACACTAAGTTGATGTATTTAATAGTTCATTTTTATATCTCATGAAAACAGTTTTTCCCTCCAGCAATTAGATGGAGTGCTTTTCTTTGCATTGGAATTTACGAGGCTCATGAGTCGCGTTCAATTGGGAACCAACAGCGACCTTCCCATCATTTTCCATAAATATTTTTCAAAGCGATGTTGGAATCGATGGCATTTTGAAAACGTTCAACCATTCTCGAATTTAAAAAAAACTGTTCCATGGGCCACAGATTTAATGTTAGGGTCCATAAATTTCAATACATAACTCTCGTATTGTGGATCCAAAACCGAGAGAATAGATGTCGGAGGACAGGACTGCAATTGATTGGCATGTTCGCAGTTATGCAAACAATTGAATGAGCGCACATACATAGAATGCATTGACAGAAATTGAGCTGTGAGCAGGAATTCGAAGCGTAAACTCAGCGTATTGCATGTCACAGACAATTTGTAGCGTGCAGAAAACGAAATTGTGCGAGCGATGAATTGTATCAAATATTGTACTTTCAGATTAAAAGACATGATAGCCAAGAAAAATGGTGATATATTTAACAGAAACGAAAGGTATTTGTGTTTGTTCAAAAGAAATGTAACGTATTAAGCAGCTGCTCTCATGGCCATGACGACGAAAGCCACTTCCGTGGCTTGGTATTTTACTTTTTTCCAAACGTAAATATTTTGTTTTGCTCTTGACACAGGCACTTATGAAAAGATTACATTGGGGTTGACTGAGCTTTGAAAATCCGTCGGCAGTCATAAAAAATTCAGCAAAAAGTTCCGCTCCTGCCGTTTTTTCTCACCGTATAGATATCTTGCTATCCTTCACAAGCTGATGATATGAACTTTCCTTCGCGTGATGATAAATCTTCAAGGAGGTTGAACAGCCTGCTCTTGACTTTCAAATGGATATCATTAGACGCATTACGTCATGAATAATTAATGCGTTTGGTGAGATCGTAGAGATGAGTAAGTGCTTGCCAAATTAGTCTCTCCTGCTTTATGCGACGCTGAAAACGAACAATGAAGAATTTTCTAGAACTCAAGCCCTAATTAAAGAAAGCTCTGTTGCAATTAAAATTTTATCTATAATGCTGATGCAGGAGTATAGCAGCGCAAAAATTGAAACCAACCACCACTGTTTTATGTTTCGGTTATAAAATAAATATGACGGCACTCTCAAGAAAAGAAGAAGTTTCACGCTAAATTAATCTTAAAGAGCTGGGTACATGTAGAGTAATGCAGACCGAAAAGTCAGACGACCGCACTTTATATTCGGAACTAATTCATTCGAAACCTCCGCACTTGCTTTCTGAGAAAATTAAAACATTTCAACCAAGAGCTAACGGTTTCGTGGCGCACGAACATTTTATCAATTTCTCAGACGGATTAAACTTATATAAATTAACCTTTTCATTATGATTTGGCTTTTACCAGTCGCTGCATTAATAATCAAAATATGGAAAGCGTTTATTGACGTGAAATCGTCATGTTGGACAAGTGGTGGACCATGGTTGATTTTGGTACGAGTTCAAAATCGGGTTTGTCTCTGGAGGCTGAGTTAGGAAACCTCAGAATCGTTGCTTTACTGAGATGTGGGTGATGTGAAAATACATATTGTGGTGTGGGTTATTGAGGTTTACTTCATGGAAACATGAATTGAAATTTTCACAAATTTTCATTCTGCTCTAAAATGAAAGACTCATGAAACTAGAATTGATCTAACGCAAGATAGCGTTAACGCTATGGAAGTGCATAGTTCTGCAATAATCAATTGAAGAAATAATGCTGAATCAACATTGTCGGTTCGAAGGTGAAGAAAAAGCGACGGTAATGCTAGTGTCAGCAAAATGTTTCTTATGAGTTCTGTCAATAGTTTTCAAGTTCATTCTTTAAAAATGCTACAAAACGTCAACGGCCTTCTCAAGTCATCGTAATGGCTAGAAGATCTAATCTATTCTTCAAGAGATTGATTACACTGTGCTGGATCTTTTATGCTACGTGGGGCTTTGGGATTGTCTTACTCGATCACAGCCACCTTGATTTGGGGCTTCGAAGTTTTCTCATGCTACTGTTACAATTAGAGTTTTCCTTTGTTGTTTCCGAATTACTTTGCAGCTATTTTTGCTTGGTGTTACAATTTGGATGTAGGTTAATGCGCACTCGCAGAGTTCCTGAAACGGTGTTCATGTTGTAAAACGATCTTGATTGGACAATGAGCGTGCCGCAGTCATGTTGGGTTAGAAGTTCATCTAGTAACGCGCTTAGCAACAATCGTCGGGTTCATTAGATTAGTAGCGTGATGCTTTTAGAGTTCATATTAAATGTTCATATGTGAAAAAAACAAAATTTATTCATATTCATTCATGTGCTAAATTCATTTTCAAAGTTAGCAAGTCTTGAAATCATAACGTACAAAAATTTACTAATGATTTTACATTTTACGTGGGAATTCAACGAACTGCTATTTTAAATAAAACTAAAGTAGGAGTTATTCTTTCCATTTCCTTCCTTTAGATCACGAAACTATGTAAAATGTTCTTCCATGTTTTTGAGCGACATTAAAGTCACTTACAACTTCCTCCAAGTTCTCCAGAGGTGTTGAAGACGCTTTCCATTATTGTTCCGAGTTCTTCCAGTGTTTTAGCAGGTCGAGCAAGTGGCGCATTTTTGGCAGCAGCGCTGGGAGGGATGGCGTGACTGTCGTCACTCATCGGAGGCCGGCATGCCACGGCGACAAATGAATATTTGCTCTTCCAACAGCCATCAATACAAGATGGTTACAATTACGCTTTATTGCACCACAGCCACCAGCATGGCGCTCAAGCTATATTTCTGAGATGTTCTTTTTTTATGGTCCGTTCTATACAGAAAGGGAGTTTAGGGAAAATATTTACATGTGCTACACCATATTTCGATGAAAACACTCAATTCGAGATGGCAAAATAAAATAATTCCATTGATGATTTTTTTTATAAAATAACCAACCTTCATCAAGTATGGAAAGTATTTAACGTGGCCATGCTCAAAATAGTTCGACTAGAGGGTGTAGATACAATCCGTATCTCAAAAAGTCCACGTCAATCATCGACCGTTCAGTCACTGTGTTGTAAATGACGACGAAATCCAAACTAAACGCGTGAATAAACCACGTCAAGTGATAAGGAGCTGCATGCGTACATATTTCCAGACCAGCATGTTTGTGGCAGCACATTTGATCACCGTAATCAACTAGAATGCGATAATTGCGGTCTAACTTTTTCGCCGCCTGCATGCATGTTTTTCGCAGCGTAAGCGATTGAAGCTATTAAATCGCATAGGCAGCGAAAAACATGCATGCAGGCGGCGAAAAAGTTGGACTGGGTAGCTGTGTCCATGTTGTGTTCATCTTCATGAGGACCAGGGAGTCCATAACGCTTCCTTATTTTTACTGTTAGATTCATTATTATTTTGATCTTCGGTGAGTCAAAAAGGGCTATTGAGTTGTAAGGCATTCTTTGATTTTGAGCCATTGGAGACACCTAGAGCTCGATTCTTCATATCGGTTAACTGAGTCTTCACTGAGGTATGTGGTAATTTGTTATTTATGGGCGGTTATTCCACCTGTAACGAAACCATGCAATTATGGGTTAATAATTTGAGACGCTCACTGTATGAAGTAGTAAAACATGAGATATTGCCCTATACATATCACGAGGTTTTGAGCATTTATTGCAAGAGCACGACAAAAATGAACAAAGTTGAGCCGCCTTAGCCTCTTAAAGAAGGCTTGAACAATGCCTAGGTCTTTTCCAAGATAATTATATCGTTAGTGTATAATTTCCTTAAAACCGACAAAGTTTTTAAGATGGGGCGTTAATTCATCTGACAACGCTGTTTTCCAATTAATCATTTAAATACGTGCAACTTTATCGATTCTCCATTTGATTTGCGATAACAGTAGAGCGAAAATCTTAAATCATTACAAAAATTAAAAATAAAAATTTTGAACTTGAAGTTTTCAAGTAAAGTTCATTTCTTCAGTTCAGACAGTGGGAGCGGGGACTGATAGACCAAGCAAGTTCGCAAACAAGCAAACAGGCTCGTAAGCATGCAAACACGCAAGCAAGAAACTGTACTTCACAATATTGAGAGATTTACAACTATTAAAATGGTATATCAACTTGATCTGTTACCACATGTGAACAAATGTTATTTCACGCTTTTTTAATAGAGTTCATTGATTTTTTGCAGTGTGATTGCCTTCTCTCAGTGATGCTGTTGAAGTCTTTACTGTACTGCGTAATGCAAAGCAAAACTTAGATGCTCAAAAATAGCAATGAGCATTTGTTTTTCAGAATTACAATGACTATTGAGTGATATGCAGATGTAGAAGGAACTAGTTAAATTAATGAAGAATATGAACTCATGGTCAAGTGAAATTGGAGCAGCCTCTGCCAACGGGAAAACTTTGTGGATCGTTAAATTTGAACGAATGACCAAAAAAATAATTTTTCCAATTTTCTATGAATTTCATTCAAACATAAAATTTTTTTTGTAATTCATTCAAATTTACCTTTTTCCACCAAATTAATTTTGCTAATTTTACATCACATATGACTCATTAGCATTTGACGCAAAATGACAATGCCATCCAAGGGGAATAAAAATGTTGCGATGCCTAGGTACGACTAAAGTGTCTCATGACCTTCACGTACATTTTTAACTAGCTTCCCGTCACACTTCGTGAGTTGATAATAAGAATTATGCTAAGATTGTACTAAGATATATGATAATGAGAATTACACTGAGCCTCGATATTAAATGAGAACAGGACAGCAACACTTATGAGCGATCCAGTAGGACCTTGATAATCTAAAAACTCTTGCTAGTAAATCATGTTCGTGTAAACGTTGTGAATAATTCGTATCAAAGGAACATTTTGTCGCCAAATAAATGTGTGGATTCTTGTAAATAAGAAAATTTCATTGAAATGCTGTCGAGGAAATGCTAAATTGCCGTCATCTGAGGACGCTTTTAATTTATGTCAGTGTCCTATCTCAAATTGCGGTTTCAACAAAATATTGATGAAAACTGTGCCATGATGGTATATGAAGCATGTAAACTTGATTTCGCTTCATTCGTTTTACCAACATTCGAGCCATAAAAAGAGATAAATATGCAAGATAAAGATTTAAAATCTATATTGAAGTAGCGTTACATTTCAAATTTTGTGCTCCATTCGACATGGAACTACGCATTGTATCAAAGGCCACGGCCCAAGATTTGCCTTTAGAGATCCACGAAAGCGTTATGCACTAAGGGTCTACGTTCGGAAGATCCTTCTTGGAAATAGGGACTGTAGTCCAATGAAATGTTGGCCTAAAGTCAAAACACGATGGGCCCTCCTATTGGAATATCGCGTATAGCACAAAAATATTCACCATCCTGGTTGGCGAAATTCTGGTTGAAAAGAAAATTTAGAATAAAATTGAAATGTTATTAAATTTCGATGCCCAATGTTGTGGTTCATGAAACCATANGACTCATTATCATTTAACGCAAAATGACAATGCTATACAAGGGCAATAAAAATGTTACGATGCCTAGGTACGGACTAAAGTGTCTCATGACCTTCACGTACATTTTTAACTTGCTTCCCGTCACACTTCGTGAGTTGATAATAAAAATTATGCTAAGATTGTACTAAGATATATGATAATGAGAATTACACTGAGCCTCGATATTAAATGAGAACAGGACAGCAACACTTATGAGCGATCCAGAAGGACCTTGATAATCTAAAAACTCTTGCTAGTAAATCATGTTCGTGTAAACGTTGGGAAAAATACGTATCAAAGGAACATTTTGTTGCCAAATAAATGTATGGATTCTTGTAAGTAAGAAAATTTCATCAAAATGCTGTCGAGGAAATGCTAAATTGCCGTCATCTGAGGACGTTTTTAAATTTCTGTAAGTGTCCTATCTCAAATTGCGGTTTCAACAAAATATTGATGAATACTGTGCCATGATGGTATATGAAGCATGTAAACTTGATTTCGATTCATTCGTTTTACCAATATTCGAGCCATAAAAAGAGATAAATATGCAAGATAAAGATTTAAAATCTATGTTGAAGTAGCGTTAGATTTCAAATTTTGTGCTCCATTCGACATGGAACTACGCATTGTATCACAGGCCACGGCCCAAGATTTGCCTTTAGAGATCCACGAAAGCGTTATGTACTAAGGGTCTACGTTCGGAAGATCCTTCTTGGAAATAGGGACTGTAGTCCAATGAAATGTTGGCCTAAAGTCAAAACACGATGGACCCTCCTATTGGAATATCGCGTATAGCACAAAAATATTCACTATCCTGGTTGGCGAAATTCTGGTTGAAAAGAAAATTTAGAATACAATTGAAATGTTATTAAATTTCGATGCCCAATGTTGTGGTTCATGAAACCATAAAATAAATACGTTCACGTGGCTCTACTGTGCCAGTTTTAGTTTGTATTTATTTATTATAACTGGTACGTATTTATTGAGTTCTGAAACGACACAACTCCAACCCACTGAAGAATTAAACAAAATTTATGTCTGCCCACTAACCTGACTTAAGGCCTTCTGAAATTGAAGTACATGATTAAAATGATCGTTGGTGTTCCAAAGAACTAATTAATTGCGACGTTCACTGGACTGCCAAATAAGGGATTTTAACGCCAATAAATTTTTATCTCAATCTCCCAAATGATTGGCGAATTTTTTAGGAGCCGTCACTTACCACTCTCGTAGAATTTCAACGACGTGTATTTGGGAAATTTTATTGCATTGTTTGGTAGTAGACGTCGTAAGCAGAGGTTGTACGATATCTGCATTGTTAGTGAATACATGTACTCATAAAACTATTAGAACTGCCCCGCAGTGATAAATGACGAAGTTTGTCATCCAAAGAAATAACACTTGAGTGAAGCAAAAAATTTGGAGTCCATCTCTCGGGATTGACACATTAGGCCTGATGACTGCCGCTGCCATATCAATCTGAGAGATTGATCTAGTCAGTCATGCGCGAGTCATAAATTCCATATGATTGTGGTCATGGCAAGACTCTAGTGGAATTTTCGGGGAAGTATACTTAAAGTTTATGAGGTTCAGTGCAACTAAAATTTTAGCGGCGCGGTATTTTTTGAGATTGATTTAACGTATTTAAATCCTTCTTAAACTAACATAACCTGAAACTGATTTAATCAGTTGATTGTTTTGGCCACGAATCAAAACTTGAAACGGAGATAGAAAAGACACTGAAAGCCAGCGCCCTTTTATGCTGTCGAATATGCATGAAAAGTATACTTAATATGGCTTCTTCACATGCGCGGATATACCGTAAATACTGCAGAAAATAAAGGTTGTACGCGCCACTTTCAAGCATCAACTGTGAAAAATTGTGTTTTTGACATAAAAATGTGTTCTCTTATTATTTATACTGTGTTATATAATAACGCCGATGATGCTTTAGCAAACGAGACATCACACCATATTTTCCGGGATCCTCCTGACCCTTAGCTACACCTCACTTCTCATTCTGCACCGCTCAACCGTTCGTTTCCAATTGATGAGTTTCATCGCATCCTCGCTCGTTTCCTGGCCTGCAGCTCGTTAGCTCCGCGAAGCCAGTAACCATCTGCCTCGAAATGTTGGGGCCAGTTTCATCTGTCTAATTTGTCTGTCTAAACGACAGACACTTGAGCAAACTACGACCTACGACTGAGCGACCAGAGCTTCTCTCCTCTACGACCGGGTCACTGAGCACTCAACTTGCTCAACGACTCCTGCAAAAATAGAATGATGAGCGGGTTTTAGATGTTTGGTGTAATGTGGTATTGGTTATTCGAGTGGGGATCAGTGTGAGTGATTTAAAAATCATTTGCTTAAATAGAGTGATGGACGGATTGATGTAATTTGCTATTGTATTGAGAGTGGATCGATGTTTACTATTTGGGAGACATTTTACTCAAAACAAGAAACTGTATGAGTTATAATTGTTTGCTGACCATATTGACAACGGTTGCAATGAATGACGTTAAAATGCAGCATCTTCTAGAGGTTGAAGTGTTTAGTTTCGATCACAGAGTTCAGTTTTAAAAATATTGCCAAGATTTCGCGTGTCTGTCAAATGCGATGGGGGTTCAATCAAATTGTAATTGACATTTTTACTTCATTACCTTAGTGCATGCAAACTAACTTCAGATAACAAGCCTTGATTTGTTTGATAATTTTCATCCATCGGGACAGAACTGAAAAAAAGTTTTTATAAAAAGGACAGAAGATTATTCCGTAAAGTTTGAGAGTGAACGACAGATTTTGTACTCTAGAAAATGAATCCTATGCTTAAACACACTGTCAAATATAAGAGAAACAACCAGTTTGAAACAAGAAAGTTCTCCGTTTCTCATCATTACCAGAATTTACCAATTATTGTGTGAGCAAAAAATCATACCTAGAAAACTTTGATTTCTTTCTTCGTTTCTATAAGAAAAACCTACGAGTACGAAAATCTCAAATTCAATGAATTTGTATTTCCTTCATAGTTTCTCCAAAGTTTGTATAAAGAAAAACTCAAGCAAAGGTCAGGCACGATGATTGTAAGAACTACGAAACGAAAACAGCTTGAAACGAAACCAATTGCTTGGTACGAAACATTGCTTGAAACGAAACACATTGCTTGAAACATGCGAAAATCATTGCTTGGCTCGAAATATCCCAAAAGTCATGCAAAGTAATTTAAGTTCTTTAGTTTTTTTTCCCATTTCAGCGTTCGTAGGTGCGAATGTCAGCCGCAATTTTGTTTTCGTTAATATTTTTAAAATTATTCTGGACATTCAGCATACTCAAAGGATTAATTTATTAATTCTATTAATTAGGTTCAATCTAAAATGAATTTATTTCAAAATCCTTCCTCTGATAATATGCATTTAACGCTCAATGTAATCTTGTTTTGCACAATATTCCTTCATCTAGTTCATTAGGTGGGATGAGGATACCCAGAAGTTCGCATAAGTCAGAACGTTCTTCAATTGTGAGGTCATGCATTCATCTGCAGTACAAAGCATTAATCATGATAACACTAATAAGATAGGAGAGCATAAATTATATCTCATCGAGTTTGAACGAATATTTCTACGGAAAATTGCATGGTAAAATTCCAAAGGGGCAGATAAGGAACAAAGAAATGATAAGTCTTCGTCATGTCACGCAGGTGCGTACCTTGAATTATCTGCGGTGCTCAATTCTTGGCTTGAAAGAAAGAAAAAGATAAAATTTAATTTCTGTTATTAATTTAGCCAACAGATTACTATTTATAATTGAAAAAAAACATTTCTATTCATTCTTCTCCAATTATCACGATATCACCAAGTTTTTATTTCTAAACTGCAAAAGGTATCGGTAAGTTTAGTATGAATATTTTCAAAGACACCTTTAATCATTTTCAAATCATTAACAACATATATCACGAACGAGTAGACTAACATAAAATTATGCTTAAATGCCGACTAGAAACTAAACTAGATTTGCTTTCAGATAATTGGACGTGTATAATGAATGGCTTTATCCTGCCGTTCTTCTGGAATAGAGTCTTGTAATTATTTCAAATCGCTCTACAAAATGTTCATAAAGTACAGAGAACACGCGAGTAAATTCCTGCTCAGCTTTCAAAGTCCTGCGCTGCAAAGCAAATCAAGAACATTTCAAACGTCAAAGAGAGCCATGCTTCTCATAGAGTATATATGCAACAGAGTGAGGACTCTGATCACCATGAATGCTCCTTTAATTAACTTCAAATGCTAAAGTTAATTAATTTCAAATGCTAGAGTATATTTTACCGGAATTAATTAGTGCAAAACAACAATTAAGACAATATTTGTTGCCTACAAAGTCGTGCGAGACGCGCTTTGGGTTTGCTGCTGCAAGTAATCGTCTTCTTTTCGCATGCCATAAATGGATGATACTTCCTTTGGAGCATAAACATCAACTGCTTAAAAGCAGGTACAAGACTTGAAATGTAACGACCATCTTGATGGAAAAATCATTGCTTTAGAATGAAACACTAGTTTTTTAAGTGCGAAAGAGCTCTCACAAATGATAATACTTGCAAATTGACACAGTTTTGAGTTGAAGAGAATCCAAGTTGTTGAGTTCCTACTACTGATGGAATTTAAACACCTTAAAAGTGGGTCAACATAATTTCAATTCTTGGAGATAAATTAACCCGCGGTGATGTTTTAAATGTAGAAAAATGCAATATGTGAGGGTTTTTTTTAGAAACGTGCAACGAAAATTTAAACATATCTCATAAATAGCTTGGTGCAACATGCCTTAAAATTCAAAGAACTCTGCACCTGACCATTTGCACCAACGGACATGAATCCTTGAGCAGTTAAATCACTCGTTTATGCAAATCATTCACATGAAATCCAGAATTGGACACCTTAACTTGAGA
>JACJUY010000408.1:204952-244283 GCA_014220935.1 Platorchestia sp. MABIK | reverse complement strand
TAAATTTGAGTTGCATATTGAACTTCAGTTTTGCCAATTGCGCACTAAGACAAGAGACCCCATCAAACTTGCTAGCCATCGAAACTCACCTCCGATGCCGAGGTGGAAACCCAGCGCGGTCAGGGAGAACGGGAAGTTGTAAACGTTCACGCCCAATTTTCCCCACTGAAAACAAAGGAAACCATCGTAATGCTAAACTTCGCCTACTCAATGAGAAAAAATTCAAAATTCTAACTAAAATATCACAGAAAAACTATCATGACACAAGACGGTTATCTTGAAGCCATCGTTGCAGATGACTTGCAGATCTTCTTCATCTGTAGGACACAAATTTTGCTAACCAACTTAATTCCTATTTTCATTCCATTGCTACAATTCCTCCACTTACATAGTTAAAACTCGAGTTTGAAACATATACTGTCATACCTAGATGAGCTAAACTCAATTTTGCTGCATACATGAAGTAGCAGGAAATTAAATATTCCAAGATGAGGTTTGCATAAGATGACTGGAGAATTGACCATAATTTCACTGACCAGGATGAGGAGGACGAGTAAAGGCAGGACACAGAGCACGGTGAAGGTTGTCGACAGGAAAGCCGAAGGACGCTGGGTTGGCTCCTGGAACTGGTGCGAGATCTCTGGCTTTGCCTGCAGTCACACATGTCATCCATTGAATACAACACAGTACTAATTCTAGCACTAATCTAGATTAGCATCAATATAACACAATTTTTTTTCAGATTAAAGATTAGGTTAGATGTTAGTTGAAGCTGTCCTAACCACAAAAAGAGCGTTCCTAAGAGGAAGGCACAATTTAGCTTAGAGATAAGGGAACGCGGAATCTATGCAGAAGAGGCATAGTGTAGTGTCGTACTATCTACACAACTTGATGTATTTTCAGAGGTAGCTGCAAACTGCCAATGTAGGAGCTACAGTATCAGAAGCCGTAAACTTCTACGGAGCAAGGGAAAGTAAAAGCACAGCAAGGCTCCTAATAATGTACTGATTCCGTCGGTGACAGACCTTCCTTAAAACTAGCAATGCCCGGAAGTCAAACAAGGACTTTCCGGAGCTCGTAAAGTTCGTAAAGGCAAGACACCATAAAGGACTTCCGTCGGTCAGAGTTCCGACCGTTTATGGCTCTTCCGGCTCCAAGACCCAGCGAGACAAAGACTACCGGCTGTGCTCACTTCACACGGCACATCCCGAGATATAACACATAGAAACAGAATTTGGAAAAGAAGTTAATGAAACAAGATGAAAGTTGGAGAAAGTAGGTGCTGAAAGACAGGACATCAGTGAACCAAAAAAAGGTGGTCCTTAACATAAAAACATTTTATTTTAAGAAAAAGAAGGCCTACCTAACTCTCAGCTCGGGCCTTCACTCATTTTCCCCCAGGGAGTGCTATGTTTCATGTCATCTAAGAGACAACATGACATCACTCAAAGATGAGTTCAAACATAAAAAAAATAGTGTGATGATTGAAATAAGGTTTGGGTTATTTCCAAATGATATTTAAAGCACTCAAACAAATATTGCAGTTTTAATCATATACTGATTTAGATTTTATGGTCAGCATTCAATTTTTGCTGGCAATTAACAATAAATTTCTTGTTAGCATTTCAAGAAACACACCGGTTACTTAGTTTTGTAGTCCCTTTCTCATCAGTGGAACATCACAATAATAAAAACTATCGTGAGTAGGGGGGATTCGCATGAACCATCTTATCAAAGAATAATCTCTCAAGTCTTCTAAGAATAAAGGAAGGATCACTCCTCGGTTTGAAATCAAAATTTGCAACGAATATGAGTGAAGAACAGCAAGTATATACAATTTTTATCTTCTACTTTTTCCTTGTCTGAAAAAATTATGGCTATGACTGCAGTGCCGCAGACGAGGTATCACCACCCCTCGAAAATTTAGAAGAGAATTATTTACAAACCTCTCCCCACCTCCAATTCCTCCTTATAGCAATGATAATGATTTGGTCACGGAACCCCACCATCCGTAACCCCTGTTCATCATTAATGGGACGCAAACCCAATTCACCATTTCTGAAGGTAATATAATAAAATCGCTTAAAGGCCTTCACGCTTTGACTAAGTTACACGCTTTTTGCCCTTATGTGCTACTATTTGACAAACTAGTGGATCAAACCAAACTCAATTTTCACAATTATTTGACTACAACTGAATGAAGGTATGTTCCAGTCAATGTATGCCATTTTCAGTGTGGAGTTCTAATATTCACTGAGATTGTAGTCGAGTGATAGTGTTCAGTTTAACACGCTGCCAAAACAAGCGTTGAAGTGACTGCCGCTAGCGATGAAGTATTTTGCCTCAAGTCTCGAGATATGCTCAAGTGTCATGGTATTAAACCAGGTCACGTTTCACCAGTAGCTTGGGATCGCATTCTGTTGAATCAACTGAGAACGAATATTTTCAGAGATTTTCAGAGAGAAGATGCTTTTCCCCTGAGTCAAGCTAAATCTTCACACGCTAATTGAACAAAGAAAGCTCAAGGTAATTCATTAATAATTATTAATGAATTGTCGCAGCTCAAGTGAAATTTCTTTATAAGAGTTTTCTTTATTATGGTTCGAGTATTGACACTTTACTCGAAAGATATAATGTAAGCTCTACGAATCCTGTGTTTTTTGTCAAAATTTGTCGAGTAAACAGAGTCAACAAAAATGCAATTTGAACCAAAAAAAGGTTGAGGGCCGATCGACGACATATGAATGACTGACCTTGTACGTGTAGTCTGTAGGAACCTCGCCAGCAGCAGCTGCAGTAGCAGGGAAGTTGAGGTTAAGATCAGCGAGGTTCCAGCGCAGGGGGTTACTGATGCAGGGGTCACCCAGGATCAGCTCAACGGAGTACACTCCGCTCACGCTCTTGAACTGCGTCTGGCTAGCTGACACAGACTGCACGCATTTAAGAAAATGAGTGATTAGTAGTAGTTTACAAGAAGGTTACTAGCGCTTCAACTTCAAGGCCTATATCGCGCCGGAGGTCTTACCTTATACGATAATGAATAATTAAATAATATATATATAGCAGGACTTGCAAAGAACTGTACTACTAGATATGGATTTACAAAACTTATCTAAAGTAATTATGAGTGATAAGCCAAATTATGATGAACTAAGACAGGAGTGGATACAACCTAAGCAGAGGCAGAACTGCTAAATGAATGTTACAGAGGCAATCCTTGACTAATGGTAAAACTTTCGTCAACATTCATTTGCTCCAAGAGAGTAGAAGTTGAAGTGGAATTACCACCATTCCCTTAGAAAAGTAAATGAGCAAGGTAGAATATTACGCACCATTTCAAACTTGTACACATCAGTGGATGCTTCAGGATCAGCCTTGAAGATGATCTCGCGCTTGCTGACGCCGTGTGTGATCCTGATGAAGGCCTGATGGACACGAGTGGGCTGGCCGCTGGTGGTGTCCTTCACTAGGAAGCGGACGAGCACCTTCTGGTGGCGGTCTGCCTCTAAGGGGCCTCCAGCCAGCTTACTGCCATACGCCACTCTGCAAAATTCCCGTTCTCACAGTTCGAAAAACACTGATATTCAAAAAGTAGCCACATATGATTAGTCCATGACATATAGATATCCAGAAAATAGATTATAGATTACTGGGGCGGGACACCAACATTCAGAAAACAGAGTTCCAATTACTAGTGCAAGATACTACAAAATGACATGTTGACATCTACAAAGGTAGTAGTAGAAGTATAAAGGTTACTAGAGCTCCGACAACACAGGACATATCGCGCCAAATTCACAGTGGCAAGCCTGTCACAAATCCATAAATGGTCAGCTCACAGTTACTTAAACATGGCATTGTGTCAAGACTCAAATTAACAGTTAAAACAGAACTTAAAAATGATATTCGTTTTCAAGATACATTCCATGGTTATGCAGTCTGTCACTGTTCAATTCACATCTACAGAAGTAAGGACCAATTACTACTAGGCGGAGGGATAATGACATCCACAAAATAGTTCCTATTACCGATACGGCACCTAGAGTAATAGAATAGGGAACGATTACAGGTATTTAATACTAAAAGACGTGCACCGACTAAAGCGCTTCCCAGGTAATGTAAAGCAACATAATTAAAAATACAGCAGAGTTGAATATTTTTTGAATGCCCAGCACTTGGAACAACTATAAGACTGGCAAAAGCTTTATGAACTATCAAACAAATAAAAATTACGGCAAACGTCAATTACGAAGCACATAAACACTACCTCACAATGATAGAGATCCTATAATATAATTATTATATCCTTGCTCGAGAACAGACGATTTAATTGGGATTAAGTAAAATTTTAATAATTTCAAACATCAAATTTGATAAACATCTGGCTTCACGTTAGAAGAGGCTAGGTGAATGCAATAGATATGATTATATTTAATGCTACAATAATTTACCATACAGATGTAGCTTACACTTGTACATCCCACAATAGAAAAATTTTCCAGAAGTTAGAAATACGAAGCCAACTTTTCAGTATCGCATCTGATCAGGAACACCAGAACACTTTATATTTGCCTTCGGTGATAGCAAGAAAAAAATAGACTGAAAATAAAACAGAAACATCAATGCCAGAGACAACCTAATAATGATCAAGTTAGAAAGAAAACAAGGCTTGCATATTGACGAATAATGCTTGTATGAAAAAATAAAACCTGGATGAAATGGAAATAAATTCAAAATAAAAAATTAATAGATCTTTCCAACAAAGACCTTGACTCGTACCACAATGGCCTTGACTCGTATCCCGATGAAGAGACAACTAAGATTGAGAATCAGCCGCAGTTTTGTGTCGACAAAGAAGTGCGCAAAGACACTCACAAACATACTTGTCAACCGAGTAAATTTTAGCATCTATTTCTATGCAATCTACACGTGAGATGCGACTCATTCCTAAATACAGCAATGCTATGCACTGTAGTCCAACCAGAATGAAATGATCGTTTGATGGCGGTGCATGAAACGTCATCCACGTTGCCAAATTGAAACTGGGGGTACATTTTCTTCAATACTAATAGTATCAAGGACCAACTAATGTATAATTTGTTTTGTTTCAGGCAGGAAAAAATTTAGATGCCAAGAGTATGTATTTGAAATAACCAAGTATTTATCAATTCAATAATTACCAATAATAATAGTTTAATTGAACAGGTGTACAGCGTACCACGACCGGAAGGCATTTGGCACCGGATGGCACCCATGTGACACAAATAAAATGTAGGCAACAATGTATGAATTCCTAGAAAAGCTGTGTCAAACGTACCAAGAGTGCGGACATTATAAATGTAATACACATATATAGCTTAATGCATGCAATAATATTTTAATAAATATGTTTTGATAATAGAAGTTACCTATTTTTTGCTTAAATTATCATTGTTGTCTAAAATATTTAATGGGTTGGGGTTTGTGATTTGGCAACCGTGTATTTCTGGGAACCGCCCCTAAAAGGTCATTTCATTCTGGTCGGACTATAGCCTTTCACACTAACTATAATTGATTATTCAAAGATTATATTATTGCAGTAATTTAAAACTCCGTAACCACAACATAAGCAATAATATTATTTAAGCAAAACAGCAAAGTTAAAAAAAAAAGGATAGGTGAAGAAGATATAGCGCAGACGGTACGAAAACTGAAAGAAGCGAAGAGAGCATGGAAGACAGCAGTCCCCGAAGGCCTGTCTACAGCTGAGCTAATCTAACAGTGTTTCCAATGGAGCGCCAGTCCCCAAAGCATAGGAGAGCACAGACAAACCCAGCTAACCAAGCCTATCCTACTCCTCCTGAGGAGACCAAAATCAAAGAAGCCCCGGCGAATAAGCTAGACTGTGACTGTAAAAAGTACCAATTTTAACGCTGTAATTTGAGGTAAAAAATTTAAGAACTACAAAGTGCCACCATTACACCTACGTCAAGCAACCTCACTCGTCCCTAAAGCTAACAAAAAATATCAAAGCACAGCGAGCATGAGCATAACACCATAATTAGCAATCAAAACGCCCTAATTTAGGGTACAATTACAAGAACTTAGAAAGAGAATTACCCTTTGAGAGCGGGCGCAGAGCTTTGGTCAGCGTCAGCAGTGCCCACCTCCACGCGCTCCACGCTGATGGATGTAAGCACCTGCAACCAGACGTAAGTCAGTCAGGACAATACGATATTTTGATACAGATTAGCAAATTATACTGCTCTTCAAGTTTAATATATACCAAGGAGCGAGATGTAAATTGATCAAAGCCAGCTACGGCAACATGACCAAGCGATATTATAGAATAGCAATGTTATATTAATCTTAGACTTCAATCTATATCATGGAAAAAGTCTAGCTGAAAACAGTAATCTAATATTGCGATGAAAAACTTGCATAGAAGTTAATTTAAGGTTCAGTTGCCATTACAAAGATGTTTTCACACAGGGAAAAAAAGGGACCACTTAGTACGGACTGAGGAAAACATGGACTGTATCCGCAAAATACAAGGTATGTTCCCACACGGGATGAAAATCAGAAGAATAACTAAACAAATTTGATTGTAGAGGATTGGTTCAAAATAAGAGTTTCACTCATTTAAATCTATCCTGTTTTCAAGCACTCGATGGATTCTGAAGCATATAAACAAATGAGGGTTAAAATAGACACGGCAACAAGTGTGAATTTACAATTCTGGTTACACAATTCAGTCCAACATAAATTAATGTAGTAGAATAATTGAAATAAGTCGAAAAAAGTTTCAACTCTCTACTTAATGTATGTACACCTCAGAAACATCTGTAAAATAACTGACATAATGGGTATCAAAACTTTGTTAGTAACAGATGAAAATTAAAGTTCAAAGATCCTACCACTACTACCAGAGATAATGCTGATATGCTAACGCCGTGTGGCCAGTACCAATGCTAACATTCTGCTGCTGCTGTTGAACCAGGAGCAATGCTGCTCTACCGTTATTGCAATGTCATTGCCAATGCCTACATACTGGGAGAGCACCACCAGCGGCAATGCTGGCAAGTTGCTATCTGTAGCAATGTCAAAACACTTCTGCCTATTTACAGCTAGCAGCGCCACAAGAACACTCGCCTTGAACTTGAGCACAGCTCTGGTGTTGCCAACAAGTCGCTTGTCACTGGCAGTGGCGGTCACAGTGAGCTGGTGGAAGCCCCTCTTAGGGTTCAGGGCCATCGCGTCCAGTTCGTAGAGGGTCCTGGCAAAGATTAGACGTCAGTTTAAGCCTCCCTGACTGCAACGATGGCGTTCCATAGAGGAAGGAGGGAGGCACCGTTTAGTATAGACTTGAAAGAACGCAGAATCTACGCACAAGGTGCATAGAAACAGTAAGTTGAGAAAGAAGTTCATGAAATAAGACAAAAGTTAAAGAAGAAAGTGGTAGGCGCTGAAAAACAGGACAGCAGTGAGCCTAGAAAAATATGGTCCTTAACCCTTTACCATCAACGTGGATTTCAAAATCCACTTTCATAAACAGCTCTAATATATTTTATTCCTTGAGAAATTTGTGCCCTAATGTGTTCGTCAAAGTTCATTGTCGAGTGGCAGTCACTTCCTCGTTGTGATATCGGTGACGACATGATGCCCGTGCCAGTTTTAATGATGGTGGTGGCGATAACGGTAATTTGAGTACAAAATTCTGACATTAAAGGGTTAAGAGAACAAAAAATATTAACACTTTGACTGCGACTACTAAATATTAAGTTCAATGCCAAGCTCAAATTTAACATCAATTGTAGTAAACTATTTTGAAAATACCAAACATGAACTGGATCGTGCCTTCATTTGGCTTTGAACAAGTATTTATGAAAATTGAATTGGCCACTACTGCTCGCTCAGCAACATTAAGAAAATTCCCTCCGTGTACCACCGGTGGCGCACGTCGCGGTCAAAGTGTTAAAAAAGGCCTACCTAACTCCCAGTTTGGGACCTGACATTTTTCTGGGAGTGCCAATTTCTACAGATACACTAGTTGTATCCCCCTGAGGGGGGTCCTGGCAAAATTAATTACTTGAGTATAGGCTGACTTCACACAAGTATAATTCGTTAATGATGACACGCAATGAAGATGAAGCTTGTTCTGTCTAAATCACTGGATGTTGAATACGGAAGAAAGAAAATTATCAAGAATTGATGCGAGCGTACACTTTTGGTCTTTGAGTTCACTAAGACCATTTCATACTTTAAAAACTTAATATATCAAGCAATAAACCTTGAAATACAGAAAAATCCCCAAAAATGCGCAGTTTCGTGCCACGGCCAGCAAGCAAACTTCAGTCAACACACGGGAAGAAATTTAAATTAAAAATAGCAGCCCATGTTAAGCCATCTCTTGAAGACCTATTTTACCCCCGCTGAAGACATTTCCCAGCCATGAGCAAAACATTAGAAGGAGGAAGGCTATTTCAGCAAGCTACGAACAAATGCACAGCAGCCATAGTGTGATTCACGAACCCAGACAGCAACTACAATCCTGTCTGTGGTCTTGTGATCACACTGACACCTTCATGGAACTCTCATATTATACAGCTAATAACTTATACCGCCAATAATCGTACAACACGCAGCTTTAGCAGGTTCATTTCGATCGTAAGAACTCTCAGCCACCTAACGCATTCAAACACATTGAGGTAAACGAACTAAACAAATGGTCTCTAAACTACGGCTCGGGCAGTTTCTCTCCCGCGGGCCAAATCTGTCCGCCAGTGAAATCAATCCAGCCAGCAACAGATAATAGCTTAATGTTGGTATTGGTAATATAGATCGCAGGAAAATTAAAACGGTCTTCGCCTTTGGAACTTACTGGAGTAATTAGTAGGGCCCTCAGGCTGAAAAGTTTGGAGACTCCTGAACTAGACTCTTGATATTTTCAATTAAAGTTAATCTGGGTGTCTACTGATATTTAATTTCCAAATTTTACAACTTTTTACTACTTTTTACTACCTTCAACAGCAAAAATTTACTACCTATTTTTTACATAATGAATGTTGTCCAAATGTCCCGATGTAAGTAATCGGCCTATAATGATTAATTTGAGTCAATAATATACGCAATGCCAAAGGTACAAAAAAGCTCCAAGCTTCTTAATACTAAATGGAGCAACCAAAGCATTACTGCAAAAAAAGTTACCTAAATTCCTAAAGTCCCCCGTCCTAAACGAACTCCCACGAATGTTTGGCCAAGACCTTGTCTTAACATCTTTCAATTATGAGGACAACAGTTCATCATTTAAAAAAAAAAATGACTGGAACTAGTAGATTGTCAGATCCCTTTACAGCAGGGTAGAATATCAGGGAATTTTATTATGACCAAACACCATGGCACTTCGGAAATACGAGTTTGTGAACTATTTCCATCATAGCTCAAAATCTAAATCAGGACCCTAATTGCGATCAATAATGATAACAAATAGGTAATTAACATGTACGGACCAAATCACGAACATTTTATGTAACTTTGCTATGTACGGTAGAAGAATGAACTTTGATTAGATGGAGCACCACCATGCTCCTATGACGACATCCTGGAGGTAGATTAGAATATAGGTTAGTTTAAGCCTCCCTAACCGCTATAAAAAAGAGCGTATCAAAGAGAGGAAGGAGGAAGGCACTATTTAGTGTGGATATTAGGGAATGCAGAATTTATGCAGAAGAGGCATAGAAACAGTAAGTTGGGAAAGAAGTTCATGAAACAAGATAAGAATGGAAGAAAAAGTAGTAGGTGCTGAAAAACAGGACAGCAGTGAACCGAAAAAGGTGGTCCTTAACATAGCAAAAAAAATTTATTTCAACAAAAAGAAGGCTTCCTCACTTTCAGCTCGGGCCCTCACATCTTCCCCCTGGAAGCACTAATTCCCATAGATACAGTAATTGTATCCCCCTGAGGGGACATCCTGGAGGTAACTGAATCGCCATGACTGCCAAAAGGAACTTCAATGAACTTAACTCTCGTTCAAATGATTACACATTGTATTAAAAAATAATTTCATAGCATAACTCTTTCAGTATTTGGACATAAATTAACATCATTGGAAGATTAGATTAGTCGTTAGTTTTAGCCTCCCTACCCGCAGCAACAAATGCGATCCAAAGAGAGGAAGGAGGAAGGCACCATTTAGTATGGAGTTAAAGGAAAAGCGGAATCTACGCAGAAAGGGCATAGAAACAGTAAGTTGTGAAATAAGATTATGAAACAAGACCAAAGCTGAAGAAGAAAGTAGTAGGAGCTGAAAAACAGGACAGCAGTGAACCGAAAAAAGGTGGTCCTTAACATAACAAAAACATTTTATTTCAACAAAAAGAAGGCCTACCTAACTCTCAGCTCAGGCCCTCACATTGTCCCCCTGGGAGCGCTAATTCCAACATCATTGGAAAGAGAAAACTTTCAGCTTTACATAGAGGTTATTTTTTCAGAAAAAAAACATTTATAGTTACAGTAAATCATTGTTTCCCTACATCGAAGCGGACAGAATAAACTCCAGTCTTTTCAAAGGAAGATAATACTGCTCACACTCAAGCTCAGGTAAAAAAAAAACACTTTCTGGACATAAATGAACTGCGGAGAAGTACTTTTGACGTCATTGCAATGTTTCAATCTTGCCACAACAACTTGGTGTGTGAGAATATTTGTCTTTGAATAAGAATTGGGAGGTTACATCAAGTTTATGATAATCCAGATTTTACCAGCCAAATGTATGACTTTGAATTAAACATTATTCATTAGGCAGAATCGAAAAGTAATAAGTTTGATTTAGAACTTACTCCTCTGAAATTGCAGCAGGAGTCTCTAAAGGCTAATTGAGAATAATTTTATTTCTGTGCTTATGTTTGTGAATAAAATACTCTAATTTTTTAGTATCACGTGCACAAAAAGAGCAATTATGCCAACTATGCTATATATGCCACGGGCAACTGCATCCACTAAAGAAGAAATCCAATAAAATGTAATAGTTATTTAGTGATAAGTACAACTACCTATTTGAAAATTTTGGCTAGTTATTTAATGTTTATTCATAAAATTTATAAGAAAAAATTCACAAGATGTTTTACATTAAAAGAATCGTAATTCGCAGTAAAATTTAAATTATTTTACTTGACAAACGTATTTCAATCAAAGCCACTCGATACACTTCCACGAGGAAATATATAGCTTGGCTATTTCATTTTTCCCGAGATCGCTTATCAGCGTATTTGATACGTAAGAATGAAAGATATCAAATGTCGACCTCATAGTCATAAATGCACAATTTTTAAATCCTTATTTTATTTTCAATATCAATCCCTGATATCGCAAGTTCCTAAGCTTGTATTTCAATGTAAGTGCACACTCATAGAAGCGTTTTTAACAATGTATCGTCACTGATATTAAATTTTTTTAATTTATATTTATAGGATTTATGAAACCTCGATTACCGCATCAGAGCGAAGGCCGTTTTTTATTGTTTTCTCTCAATAATTTGTTAATAATGGAATGGCTCAAATGAGCCTTCCATCATAAAACAACTTGACAACTTTCAGATCAAACTGAATGAGAAGAAAAAGTGAACTAATTTTACTGTCGTTTGCAAAATTTGGATACTTTTTCTGTTTTGTGTCCTCCAATCCTAAAATTACACCCCGCTTTCCAGGAATATTTCCAATAAACTAAGGACAATTTCTGATTATGGGAGAAATAAATGTAAAATGAAATCTTCAAACTCTATATACATATGTAACATTACTTTAAATTTTCAGAGAATTATTCCACTTCAAATTTTCTTACTACCCTGAGGCAAATTTTACTACTTTTTACTACTTTCCAAATTTTACTACTTTTTACTACTTTACTACCTAGTTGACACCCTGTTAATGCTACGCCAATTCTCCCTCACATGGCGATACACTATGAATAGCAGCCTCACTTGCTATCTTTGACGGGAGTAAGCTGGAGATTGGCAGCCAGCCTCTGGTTATTGTCTTCACGGGTCACCTCTTCCGCAACCACCTTCACGCCACCGCCAGGGATGCTGTTGCCAAGCAGGTCCGAAATAGAAACCTGAAGCACACACGGGAACCCAATATTTCACTTCAACGAAATACATTAGAAAAGTTTCACGCTACCGCACGAAAGGCGACTTACAACTTCAGGCAATGCAGGGAGCGCCATAAAAAACTGAACTAGCTTATGGCATTGGTAACTAATGTATCACAGATACACAGATTTGTTTAATGTTTAACAGATTAATTTCACTTCAAATTAAAGCATCCCTAACCTCAACAAAAGTGTTCCCAAAAATGAAGGCGCCATTTAGTATGAAATTAAGAAAACGAAAAATGTATGCACAAGCTGTGTTTCCTACATCCTGAGTATAGAACTAGCAAGATTGAAAGAAGTTTATGTAACAAGATAGAAGTTTATGTAACAAGATAAAAGTTTATGTAACAAGATAAAAGTTAAATACATTTGTTAAGGTTCAAATAAAGGATGTTCAGAAAACCAAAAAAAGCTATTCCATACAACAAAAACTACTGGATTTCAATAAAAAGGAAAGCCTACCTTTCCTTCAGCTATGTACCTCACATCTTCCTGATAGGAGCGCTAATTCCCATGGATAAAGTAGGATCCCTCTAAAGGACTTCCATTAATAAAAACCCCCTATAATTAATAACGCAATCATTGCCATATAATATCCAAATTATGTTGCCCATAATGTACGTTTACAAGTTGCAGCTGGTGTAGAGCACAAGAAACTCAAAAACGTCTTTAGTTGTTGAAGAATTATACAGTAAATATTATAGCATAAACACCGTAATTTATCAAGAAAAATACCGAGAGACATGAAACCCAAAAGAAATCGAGGAAAAACATTTAAAAAATGAATATTTTTACAAAAATTCCTTTGAAAGACATCCAATTTTGAAGTTCACGCACTTTTAAGATAAAGATTAGATCATGGTTGAGCTCATGTCACCTGGTCACAACAGAGGTGCTCCCAAAAGAAGAATGAGCAAGGTATCATACAGGATGAAATTAAGGGAACAGGAACCTATGGACAAGGTGTGTCCCTCACACCCTGCGCACAGAAAAGCAAGATTGATATATGTTTATAGAAGAAAGAAAAAAGTTGAGGAAGAAAGTAATAGAAGCTTAAACTAAGGACAGCAGTAACCAAAATATTGTTCGTGACCAAACATTAAAGAAGTTCTATTTCAACAAAAGGAAAGCCTGATATAATATGCGAGTTCAAAGCTCCGTTTCCAGTGTAGAGATGTGACTCAAAAAAAACCGTGCTGTTTTTTAAAAAAAAAACCATGGCCAAAAAAAAGTGGATATTTTATTTTTTTTTTAATATTTTGTTTGAAAATAACTCAGCAAGAAAAAGATCCACATTACATTATTTGTTTTCATGTCAGATTATAAAATAAAACAGCATACTTCTTAATTCATAGTTTTCTATGGTTGTATGAAATTTTTTCATTTTCTGTGGTTTCATGTTTTGATATTTCATTTATTTTACAATGCACGTGAATCACCTTCAACTCCCCAAATAGTGTGTTGTGATAATACATCTTTCCTTATGGTCATTGACAGATGTGACTAAAAAAACCATGCTGTTTTTTTAAATGTTATTTTTACAAAAAATCATGACCAAAAAACATGGATATAAACATATTTTATGTGACCAAAACAACCCAATGCTGCTTTTTTGAAAAAACATTGCTTTTTACAGAAAAATCATAACTTAAAAACATGGATATTAATATATTTTATTCGACCAAAAAACCACGCTTTTTTGATACATGTTTTTGTTACAAAAAATCATGACCAAAAAACACAGATATTGATATATTTTATTTGACCAATACAACTATGCTGTTTTTTTAAAACATCTTTTTTTATAAAAAAATCATAACTAAGAAAATGTGGATATTAATACATTTTTTGTGACCAAAATCCTTGCTTTTTTTAGATAAATGTTTTTTAACATAAAATGGATATTAATGACTTTTTGTAAAAAAAACTGGTTTTTAAAATAGCATGGTTTTTTTTGGTCAGATTAAGTATCTTTATACCCATGTATTTTAATCATGATTTTTTGTAAAAAAATTATAAAAATGCATGGTTTTTTGATCACAAAAATGTATTAATATCCATGTTTTTTTACAAAGAAGTCGTGACCAAAAAAGGATTTCAATGACTTTTTTGTAAAAAATACATGTTAAAAAACATTGATTTTGTGGTCACATTAAATATATTAATATCCATGTTTTTTAAATATGATTTCTTGTAAAAAAAATGGTCAACATGCAGTTTAATGCATTCACGGAAATTAAAAATTCCATTCCAAAGAATCACTAGGTACACATTTGAAAAGTTTTAGAAGAATGACATTCTGCTCGCTGATACGTTATTTTTGAGTTATTCATCTTTGAATTTCAGTCTTCCATAGTAGTTGCGTTGCGCGCTTGAACTGTTAGAGTATGCTTGGATACTTTGTAATTTATTATTAGCCAACCCCCCGGAGCCTGAACCCACTTCTAGGATGTTTTAGTTAATAACACAATAATGGTTATCACTCAAAAATATCAGCGGGACTAAGGTAGTGAATACTGAAATCAATATGCAGTTGGCATCGGTTTCAATATGGTAGAACATTAGTAAAAGCGTAGGAGTGAATACTGTAGATTCAAGTATTCACGTCTCCAACCCCGCTAAAATTTTTGGGTGAAAACGTTTATTGTGTTGTTAACTAAAACATCCTAGAAGTGGGTTCAGGATCCGTGGGGTCGGCTAATAATAAATTACAAGTAATCAAACGTATTCTAACAGCTCCAGCTCAAGCGCGCAACTGACTGGAACTGCTATGGGACACGAAAATTTAAAAGTTAAATAACTCAAAAGAACACATCAGCGAGCAGAATGTCATTCGTGTAAAACATTTTTAAATGTGTTCCTTTAGTGATTCTTTGGAATGGAATTTTTAATTTCTGTGGGTGCATTAAACTGCATATTGACCAAAAAATGTGAAAAACATACTTTTTTTGGTTACATGCAATATATTAATTTCCAGGTTTTTCTCGTCATCCTTTTCTGTAAAAAAAAACCTGTTAAAAAAAAACATGTTTTAAAAACTGCTTGTTTTTTTAGGTTACATAAAATATATTGTTTTTTAGTCATGATTTTTTGTGAAAAAACAGCATGGTTTTTTTTGGTCATATAAGATATATTAATATTCATATTTTTTAGTCATGATTTTTTGTAAAAACTTTTTTTAAAAAAAAGCATGGTTTTATGGTCACATAAAATATATTAATATCCATGTTTTTTATACATGATTTTATTTAAAACATGATTTTTAGAAATATATTTAATTTTTTAAAAATATGTTTGATTTTTTAAAAATCAAGATTTTTCATAAAAAACAAGTAAAATAAAACAGCATGATTTTTTGGTCACAAAATATATTTATATCCAGTTTTTTAGTCATTATTTTTAAGTAAAAAACGTTTAAAAAAAAAACAGCATGGTTTTTTTTGGTCACATAAAATATATTAATTAATATCCATGTTCTTTCGTCATGATTTTTTGTAATAAAACATTAAAAGGAAACCCTACAGTAAAAGTAGTGGCAGATAACCCACAATTAGCAAGAGGAGTCCAAGAGGAACAGCAGGAGCCACAGAACTGATATTGATGGAGTCAAAATTCAGAGCTTATTATCTCTACTATGTCTGAATATTTTGGTCACATAAAAATAATATCAGACATAGTAAAGATAGTAAGCTATGAATTTTGACTCCATCAATATAAGTTCTGTGGCTCTGGCTGTTCCTCTTAGATTCCTCTAGGTAATTGTGGGCTATCTGCCACCACTTTTACTGTATGGTTTCCTTTTGATGTTTTTATTACAAAAAATCATGACTTAAAAACATTTATATTAATATATTTTATATGACCAAAAAAAACAGACATATACCTAACAAAATTTGCGTGTGTGCAAAAAAAAAAAACGAAAAAAAACAAAAAAACACATAAAAAACATGTTTTTTTTGCAAAAAAAACGCCATCAAATAAAACCGTTTTTTTTGCATCACTATTTCAGTGCAAAGTTGTTTTCACTGAGAACATAGAAAAAACCGTTTGGTATGGATTTAGGAAAACGTGGAATCCACACTCAAAGTGTGTTCCTACACAAGATACCCTCCACATAGAAACAGCAAGTGAAGAAAGAGGAAAAAAATGAAGAGATAGAGAAGATATGAAAACGGAAAGAAGTAAAATGGGTATGAAAGTTATCAGTCCCGAAGGCCTATTTACAGCTGAGATAATTTAAGTTTCTTCCTTGAGGGACAATCCTAATAGCATCATAAGATAGAGTAACTCAATTAACCTAACCCTATTGCCCATCCCAATGCCCCCCCTGAAGAGAAAGAAAAGCCTACCTGATCATCTCGAGACCTCACATCTTCGCAAATTCCCATAGATGTAATACTTTCCCCGTTGGGTATAAGGGAAAGCTCAAGCACAATACCCCACTCAACCCAGGTGTCGGAAATGGGTACCGGCTTTACGGGGGAACCGTCATGGTGTCCTATATATAGTGTTAGTTATAAGGCATTTGAAAACCAATGCTCAAGATCATATGTATCAGGCTTCTGAAGAAAAGCATCCTAAGATGCCGATGTTTTTTTGTTTTTGTATCCCCCTTCAGAGGCTCATGGCACAAAATGATGTAAGATTAGATTATTAGATTATTAGTTAGTTTAAGCCTCCCTATCCTCAACAAATGAGATCCAAAGAGAGGAAGGAAGAAGGCACCATTTAGTATGGAGTTAAGGGAACGTGGAATCTATGCAGAAATGGCATAGAAACAGTAAAATGAGAAAGAAGTTCATGAAACAAGATCAAAGTTGAAGAAGAAAGTAGTAGGTGAAGAAAAACAGGACAGCAGTGAACCGAAAAAAGGTGGTCCTTAACATAACAAAAAAACATTTCATTTCAACGAAAAGAAGGCCAACCTAACTCTCAGCTCGGGCCCTCACATAATCCCCCTGAGAGCGCTAATTCCCATAGATACAATAGCTGTATTCCCCTGAGGGGAAATGATGTAAGAATAAACAAACAAAATAGTTAGGGTTTGATTGGTAAAAGCTATGGCACCTGCTGCTACTGTTCGTAACTAAGAATTCATAGCAAAGAAAAAGCATCGAGTGGAATCCATTGTTCACGTGCCTAGAGAACTAAATACAACCAGCAGCTAGGAAAATATTTGCACAGTATAAACAGAATACTATCATAAAAGAATTGTAAAAGAATTTGTGAAATTGAGAACTCAATTAGAATTAAAAATTAAGTTGAAGCACATTCCAAACGAACCTTAAGCCTCATTTCTCTTTACAAATAGCATTGATCTATCCTTCACATTGACAATAGTGTTTCCTCGCTACTTCTCGGTTCGAATATCGCGGATTCACGACTTCGCGGGTTCCTCAAATATTTACATGGGAAGTATTTTGCGGAGTTTTCGCGTGAAATAAGATCATCAGCTGCGCAGTAAATAAAAGCCATCTTCAGCTTCATCATCATCATCATTCCTCAAGTGTTTTTACTTAACAGTAGTCCCTGTATAAATTGAGTATTGTACCGTAAACGGTAGGTTGTTAACAGGACAGGGATGATTTTAAAAGTCCAAATAGATGTTCAATAAGTACGGTAAATATGCTGTCCCCACTTCGCGGATATTCAGTTGTCGCGGCCGGTCTCGGAACCGACTAACCACGATAGACGAGGTATCACTGTAATTAAATTAGATGCTATATACCGATAACATAGCCTCAGAAGCAACACCACCTACTTGGCAAATGACTAGTCCCTAATAATTGAAAGCACAATGTTATTTTTGTTATTATTAGTTAGTTCAAGACTCCACAGCCACAACAAAGCCCCCACGGCAGAGAGCAGAAGGGACCATTTGGTATGCACTGCAAAAAATGGATTCCATTCTCAAGATATGTCCTCCACACGATACTTTGCGCACAGAAACACCAAGTTAGAATGGAAGAGGGAAAAAATCCAAAGAGACAACAAACAAGGCATAAAAACTGAAAGAAGCTGAATGGGCAAGAAAGACCTACCTATAGGTGGGGTGACCTAAAAGTGACACGTGTTAACAAGTTACCCTCATTCCGGCATCACACATACACGGAAGACTTACCTATAGGTGAGGTACCCTAGGTGGTATCAAGTCACCCTCACTGCGGTATCACACATACCTTCACGGACGGCTGGGAGGTGCTCACTGCCACGCTGCTAGCCAGCCGGATAGCAACAGGGATGTGGAACCTGCCCACGGAACAATGAGCTCTCACAATGCTTGTGTGGGTGGAGTTGATCCTAGTGCAGCTCTTCAATAATTCTAAGGCAAAAGCGCAATTACTGCATCAGATTGTATATCTGAATACTAACACTGACGCATCCTAGAATTTTTGCATTTTTCTTTATAGCCTTAGCTGTGTCTTTCTCCTGTATGCAATTCTACATATACTTTCTTTTCGTAATTCTTTTATTTCTATTCCAAAATAACTTGCAAATGAATTTCAATGCAAGGAACTGAAATTCAGAAACAAATTTGGAGTCAATACGTACTATTGAGGTATAGCCACTAAGCAGAGTGTCGTTTTCATGGCCAGATATTCTTTACCATGTCTTTATTTTCCCTTCATTTTTAACAGGTGCCCCAAATTTCAAGCTTTACATTACAGGTGAGGAAGACTGAAAAACCAACCTATCAAACCGTCAACAAATTGCGCATCATTTACGGTATATTAAGGAATTTCTTTCAAGACATTTCCAATTGGGCTGCCAAAAATTGTGCATCTTAAAAAAATACACTACATACTCACAGTGCACTGACTTAACTACACTTGTTTTTTGTCTCCTACATTAATTGAATCTAACTTTTAAGAGTAAAAGAAAAAATCCTGAGAATCACACTAGAAACTTAGCAGCAAAGCACAATACAAACTTCTAAGTTGGCAACACCATACAAAAAACAATTTCAAGATGTTACGCGTCATGTTATGTTTGGCATCAGATATTATGCTTGGTGTGTGATATGAAAAAAATGGCATCAGTGCACAGACTCACTTGTTAGTGGTGAATATGTTGAGAGCATGGAGGAGGTAGTGGACCCCTTTAGGCAGCTGCACACTCTTACGACTGAGCAGGTAGTTGGCAAACTTAACAGCTCGCTCTGGCTTCAGAGGGATGGGCCCCTTTGCTACTTCGCTCAGCTTGTAAGCACCGTCCACCACAAGAGCTGCAATGTAAAACAGTGTTAATATCAACACTTTTCCTCCGAAAAAACCAACCCACCGTTGGTTACCTAGGTGATTTTCATAATGCTGCCAACCCAACCAGCAGTCACACACTCAGTTTTCGTAAATACTCAATGAAAACTAAATGAAGGCCAAATCTATTTGATGTTTGTTATTTTTAAAATTGATCTCTAGAATTTACTCTAATTTGAGGTAAATATTGAACTTCAGTTTAACCTGCCACAGTTAATGTCTTAGTGGAAATTTCTAGGCTTAGAAACTTTTTAGATGTAGTTTACCAATGTTCCTTGGATTATAATTTGATGTGACCCACAACAGGAGAGAAAAAGGCATCATTTAGCATAGAATTGAGGGAATGGAGAAGCTTTGCACAAAGAGTGCCCCCCACATTATGCCCATGGAAACAGCAAGGGTCAAATTTTGTAAAATAAGATGAAAGTTGAAAAAAGCAGGCACTAAAGAACAGAAAACTATAAGCCAACAAGAAGTTGTCAATAACAAAAAAAATTAATTTCAACAAAAAGACTTCCTAGCTTGTAGCTCAAAAGCTCGCACCTTCCCCCTGCAAATGATGATTCTTATAGGAACAACAGTTGCACCCCTAGAGGATTTCAATAAACCACACAATGCATAGGTTTGGCTTAAATTAGTGATTGATGCTTGAATCTTAAGCTGGAATAAAATTTAGTTTGGAATAGAAGCATGGCATGCCATCACGGGAAATGACTTCTAGCAATCGTTTATATGAATAGATCGCGTACATGCCCTTATTCCTAAAAGAAATTGTTTTCCAATATACATGAGCTCATTACAGCAGTAATAACTGCCACCTTCAGAGACGTTTCTATTCTTTGAGTGCTACTTCACAAATAAAATACAGTCAATTTTGATTCCACTTGAGAATGTTCACCTTGTTGATTAAATTCTGCAAATTATAGGAATAAGTATTAGCTTTTATTCATTTGTGCGGCAGTAACGCGACGTAATCTTAACTTATTTGGGCCAGCTAAGACCCTGAACATGAAGTTAAATATAAAAAATAGAGCTCTATGGGGATTGCATTCTCTCATGTATTTCAGAAGTCAGTTGAAAAATGCCAGTTTCACGAGTCCCTAAATGAAAAGCGACAACGTCAGGGAATGAAGTATTAAATTTTGGCCTAGACATGGAGTAGTAGAACCAGTACATCATTTCATTAGTTACTGCCAGGACAACTGCATTAGTTAAGGAGGCACTACCAAGACATAGCACATCCTGTTACCAGTAATCGAGAGGCCTCCCTCGAAATGAAGCATACGCCCGTCAACTTCGTCAGCCTGTACAATGGCGTCCTCAATGCGAGCGTGCAGCGCAGACACGTCGCCAGACAGCACGGAGCCGATGTGGAATGCATAGCCTAAGCTGTAAGGTAATATTTACTTGAGAAATATTTGTACATTCAATGTGCAGTTGAAACAAAACCAAGCTATAGTATTTATGAGGAAAGTACCAGGCTTAATCAATACAATAGTAAAGTCAAATGAGAAGAGTGCACATATATATATATAAAAAGAACTAAAAATTTTAATACTAGGCAAAGGCTTAAACTAAATTAATCAAACACCAGCTAATTCATGAAAAATATTGCTCGAAAATTGCCACAATAGAAAAAAATTACATTATCGATGGGATCAGAACACTAGCATATTTCAAATGAAGTGTTAATCACACAGCAATTACATCACAAATGAAAGGAGGTTTAAAGTGAAAAGTGACCAAGTTCACAGAAAGCTAAACATTTTGATGCTACATTACATAATGTTTATCCATTGAACTCTAAATGTTAATTGCCAGCTTTGCAGATAACTGAGCATTACAGATGTACTTCAGTGCTGTCAACTGTTCAGGGATCCGAATTACAAACGTCCCTAAATTTGTACTAATTTATCTGAAAGACCCTGTAGACTGGGAACTAAGCAACACCCCAAGAAATGTTAATTGAGCTACCCAACAAAATATTTCCTCTATTTTGCTCTAAAGGAGACTTGTCTCTTACAAATATTGAGTGTATGTCAAGTAGTAATTGGCGTATTTGAAGTGAAATGTTCACATATGCAATTGAATAGCAGCATCTGCCCTGCTCCTTGAATTGACTTGGTTGTAAATTAGTCACATTATCACCCAATTGTAGAGAATTGTAATCAAATTTGCTTCCTAGTACATATTGTCTTCAGCTTGCAGAGCCCAGATAGCAACATCGCCCTCCTTCATACATTTTGTCCTTCATTTTGGACAAAATGCTATCACTGAATAAATTTATCAAACTTTCTATCTAACGAACAAAGCATGCTTAGCTCAAAAAACATGTAAGGGACACAGTTATGGTCATTTTCATCAAATTCAGCAAGTGTTTGATGAAAGCATCATAACAGTAATCAAACCTTGACTTCTGAGTGACACTATATCTATAACATTTCAAGGAAAGACACCACAGTAAATCCTATCAATTATGCCAGGAATGAGTATTCCACCTACACTACTACCTTTACCCTTCAACTTTAGCAGAACAGCTTACAAATATCCTAGCATCTTTTCTGTTTACATGGAATACCAAATAATACATAAGCTCTCAGAACTCACTTGAGCACACTGTCATCCTTCTTCAGAGCTGCCTGGGTCATGGCAAGCACTTTGGGAGAGTCAGGCTTCACCCCTATCCTATAGAGACCCAGTGCGGCATGGTACAGCTCCACCAGACTGCTGCCATCACCGATGCTTGCAGACAATATCTAGCCAACATAGATGGAAAAATGAACATGAAGAAAATGCAAAGAGTTGGTTCACAGGTCCATTTATTTTTTCAACTCCATAAAGGATAAGAAACACTAAGTAATTGGTTCTAAGATTTTAACTGTTTTCAGGAGTACAATTTAATGTTATATTTTTTCCAAACAATGTTTTCTCTTTGAGATAGAAATAATGAAAAAATGAATAATATACTCATTCATAGCTAACATAAGTCAAATCTCAAAATGTTTAAACAAGAATTTCATCACCACATGTTAACTTCTATACAACAATATTTATAGATCTAAAATTAAATAAAAGGGACTCATTAGTGGTAGCCTTATGAGGAAGTGTGCTAGCCCAGTCTCTGCACAATGGCCTACTCTAACACATATAGACATACCACTACAAAGCCGTATTATCTATACTCAAGACACATCGTGGCACACACATGTGCTAACACGGGGAATGTGTCAAGACATGTCCAACAACAACAAATATTCTCAACATATTTAAGTGAAACAAAACTTTAGGAAGTAAGAAGAAATAAAATATACCTGTCTCATGGTATGCGTTGCAGTGATGGGACAGTTCAGGTACTGAGCAGCAGATGCAGCCAAGAACAGGGTCTCAGTGTTGGCATTAGCATCAGTGGCCTGGTCTTTAACGTAGGAACAAGCAGCCTGCACAGAAGAACATATTCAACAAAAGAACAAATCAAGACAGAGCATAATTAGTATAGCATTAGCATCTTAGATTACTATACAGATCCCACATATGAAGCTGAAATTTTTCATACTAACATCAAATATTCATAAAAAGCAGAGGGTTTGAAAATCAATACAGTACTGAAAAACAGCAGGGGGGATAAATTTCACATTAACCTGATGCTTATATATAGCCTGAGAATTAGGGTGAAATATGTTCTCTGGAGAACTCCCTAAACACATGAAATTCTGAACATCAACCTGATTTCTAAAATGACCAAAGAACATTCTGTCACTAAAATGCAACTAAATACTACATTGCTTTGATATGTAATGACAAAATAAGAAAGCAAAACAATAGATTTTAACTATTAAAATTCCCTAAGACCCAGAACTTCTCATTCATCTCTGGCACTTGTATCAATGAAGATCATCTCCTGACAACACAAAGTGCTTCAATACCTTGATGCTGAGAGATGAGCCCTAATGTTGACTTCCAGCAATGAGTACTATTTATTATTTCATAGTTCCTTATGATCTGTATGAAAACAGTTCCATTGTATTTCTGTACAAGTATTTTTAAAACATATTTCACTAAAAAGTAATGAACAAAAATCCACATGTATTACTATGATTGAAGCAACTGATGCTATAATAGATCAACTTGACATTTTCAAAACAAGTAGGCCAATTCAAGTGCTGCGGCACAGAATACTGAAGAAAAACAATAAGCTAATCTAACTTAACAAAATTAGATGTAGTTAACCCATTCCAAGCAGCAGAACTATATATAGTTCATCCTAAAAATGGTTCCATTCAGTGGCGTGTCTATATATAGTCGCCGTTTCATTCCGCCTGCTATACATAAACGGTGGCTACAATATGAAGACTGCATGCAAAAAATTGTGACCTGGCATCCCTTTCAGTTCCTCAGACAATTTGAAGCAAGTTGAACAATGAGTTCAGTGTCTTACTAGACTTGAATTTGGGTGGCGCATGATTGCGGGCCAGGAGAGGTAGCAGACTTGCTCCTCTACCTGCCTTGCTATGATTTTCTTGCTCATTTTCCCAGTTGTGTTGAAATTTATTGACTTGATATTTATTGTCCTCTAATAATAACAATAATAATCTCCTTTAATAGTAATAGGATTAATAATTTTATTAAAAAAATCTTACATGCTTTTGTGAGCAAAAAATTTTCTTATGTATTCTGTTCAAGCTTTCAACTTTGTATCCAAAAAATCAGTATCATATTCAGATGTACTCCAACTGGAATCATAAAGCATATGCTGTACTTGCGGTCATTCAACATACCTATAAATTTTACGTCAGTATTCAAGTATAAAAATGTCAGTGTGTATCATAAATAAAAATCCAATCTAAGTCTATACTTTAGAAATTATTCACATTGAAATTCATTCCTCCATCATTTCTTATTTAATGACATTTTCACTCTTATTTTTCAAAAAATTCAGTCCAACTTGATCCTATTAAGTGGCAGAAACTATATATATAGTCACAAGCACATTCTTTTCATTTAGTGGCGCGACTCTTTAGAGCATGTAGAAGTGACCGTCATGAACAGCAGCCACTACTATATATAGATCATTTCTAAATTTGTATACTCCGGAAGGTACCCTGCCGTTTGGAATGGATTAATATTGTTGTCCTTGAACTGAGTTAAGCAAATATTTATCCAATGAAATTTCAACTAACTATTTACTTTTGCCAACTGTTGTTAAGGAAGTAACTGCTTCAACCATACCCCCATAAAATATTAAAAACATCAATTTAGCAACAACTTCAAGTTCATACAAGTATCAACTCACAGGAGCATTGGGGACTTCCAAATCAAGATGCTTGTAGCCTGAAGCAGCATACATGACCAGGCTCAAATCAGTGAGCTGCCATCCTGGCTCAAGCACAGCCTGGAGACGCTTCCTGTCAGCTTCATTTAGTGTGGTGGAGGGGGAGAGAGACTGGGATGGTGCTGATAGAACTACACAAGCAAAAATGGTTACAGTTAATGAAATGAGAACATGTCTAACACTAATAAAACCCATTTTGATTGAAGTTATAGACACCTGTCACAAAAAGAAAAATCTGTTGTTAGAAATGACATCTACTTCAACATAATAACAAGCTTGTCATGCAACTGCATTAATTCCTCCATAGTACATTTCAATATTTATCTACTAGCACAACATTTTTCATTGTTTACCAATAATATTTTACAATTGGATCATCACAAAACATAATTAATGGCAACACTTTGTTACTGTACAACTAATTTTATTTTACTAAAGGAAAACACACAGATGGATAAGCTACAATTATTAAAACAAAACATGGTCAATATTTGTTTTACTGTACTCACGACTATTGAAAATTTTTTAGCAGTTTTTGTAGAGACATTTTAAGATGTTTTATATGAATGACACTTTGCTTGCAAATGCTTACTTTGAGATACTTAACTTTGAATTTACCGGAACTTCAAATATCAAAGTGAAGAAACGCACACGTAAATATGCTTTAATACGGTATTGACGTTACGATAAGTTAGGTAATGTTAGGTTAGTTAAATAAACTACAGTTAGGTTTGTTAAATAAACTAACCTAATTAAATCTAACTTAACTTAACTTAGCCATACCAAGAATGCTATGCACAAAATATTGTTGGTGTTCCAACAATGCGGCCAACTATGTTTTTTCTAACCTTAAGGGCACCGACTAGTCAGAATTGAGAAAATGGCTTTCACATTTTTTCTTTTGGATCTAGATCAATGAAATTTGGCATGTGTATGTACTTTAGAAAATAAATAGGGGTTGGTTCGGACACTTTTTTCCATTTTTGCGCTAATTGTGGAGATAATGGGGAGAAATGGGGCCAAAAATGTACCATTTTCAAGCCACTTCTTCTCAAAGAGTAGTTATTATAGAGTAAAGATTCAGGTATCATTAGATGCGCAAAGGGTTGCTGCATGAGTCAGGATTATTTTGAAATTCAGAGTAATTTAGTTTTTCAATGAAGTTTTAAAAAAAATTTAAAGAGTCATTCATTTTCCGTAGATTTTTTAATTAATGTAACTAAAATACCATTATGAATTCTAACAAAATCCTCTGACTCTTTATGCAGCAACTTTTTGCGCATCCAATGATACTAAATCATTGCTCTACAATTACCAGTTTTTGAGAAGAAGTGGCTTGAATATTGACATTTGCATTGTTCAATAAATGCATTTTAGTACTGAATAACAGATCTTCTCATTTACAGCTATTACAAGCTATATTGCTCTGAGAAATAAGCGCAGTTGACGTTATGAAAGCTATTCTGAATTATTGACTTGACTTCTGCAATCTTTTATCAAAGTATTTTGTGGTTCCTTGTTGAAAACAGTGGCACAAGTGGTACCAGAGGCCTCGTCCCGAGCGAGACGATTGTGAGGATCAGAGGTAACGCATCACTCAGGAGCGCCTTAGGTGCGCTTCAATCCTAACTAAACATAGCAGATGCAGTACCATCTACTCTGAGCTTGACAGGCAGATTCAGCTAGTCGTTTGACATCGTAATTGCTTCGGCATTCATGTCACACTGAACTCCTCCGCGGCCAGCAGTCTTATTTATATTTATGTCTACAGAACAGGAGGGAGGGGGGGAGGTCCATGGGAGGTCCCAAGCACTCGACGTTGCCAAATCGTACAAGTTCATGAACAGCTGAATGATAAATACACATGTCTTTAGAAATAAACAATCGGTGAGCAATATCTAGGTGAAATGAAATTGAAAATTCCGTTCCAAAGAATCACCAAAGGAACACATTTAAAAATGTTTTACAGGAATGACATTCTACTCGCTGATGCATTATTTTCGAGATATAACAATAATTACGTTCAGATAAGAATAACATTATTTGGTCGGTTGCTTAGTCGACGCATTGTTGGGTGACGCCAGTGGTGGGCACGATAACGAAAAAACGTTATCGCGATAACCAATAAATTGACAACGAAAACTTAATCGACGATAACCGATAAATCCAAAATTCCGATGCTAGCGTTAACGATATTGGTATTTTCAATAAAAAAAACATTTCGAACTGTTTTTTTTTAATCTTTGTCTTAGAAAACAGAAAAATCTAAGAAAGAAATAGAAGGCTTTGAAAACTTTTAGACATAAATGATAAATGTTTATCCTGTCTACTAATAAAAACTGCGGTTTAAAGTGAAATAACCAAATTTAGACGAGGCTCTACAGCATGTTCCCCTTCATAAACATAAGAATGTTTAAGTTTTCATCAGAGAGGCAGACCACCAGGGTTGCCACTCACAAAAATATTAAAAGCCAAGATTACCCTGTAAAAAAAGCCGAGATTGGCAAAAAAAAAGCCAAGATTGTCTAGATCCTAATTACCACTTAGAATTATACGCCAACATCAATAATACCACAAAAATGGCCCTAGTGAAGCTAGTCCAGCTCCACTAGGGCCACTGATTAGTGGTTACCTCCCCATCACCATCACTAAGTTCCTCAATTTCACTCATATTATCAATTAATTAATGTAATGCAAGTTTGACCTGAAACAAGACGGACTTAAATGCACATCCAACAATCAGAGGAGCTAAATGCGAACTGAATACGTGTCGTCACGGTCTCACCCACAGGGTTGCCAGATTTCCCAGTCCACATGAGGCCACACTTTTGATCAAAAAGGCCACAAAAGAGGCCAACCTTATTACACCATAACACGTACATCCTACATGTATAGTTCCTGTCCCAAACTCGTCCCGCCCCGTCACGTCGAATCCCAGCGGGGAAAACTGAAATTATTGATTATCGATAGTTTGGAATCAAAAGTATCGGCAATTCCGATAAATCGATAACTCAGGAAAAAAAATTATCGGATAACCGATAACCCGAAATTGTTATCGCGATAAAATATCGCGACAACGCCCAGCTTTGGGTTACGCCCACTTTTCTGGCGGGAAACAAACAGACAGTTTGGGTAAGTTAAGGTAAGCTATTTTAGGTTGATTTATGTTATTTTATATTAGTTTATTTAACTAACTACCATAACCTACCCTAACCTCACCCATCGTTACGTTAATACCGTATTACAGCATATAAACGTGTCCGTTCCTTCACTTTTATATATGACGTTCTTATAACTACATAGTTGAATAACTCAAAAATAATGCATCAACGAGCAGAATGTCATTCATGTAAAACGTTTTCAAATATGTTCCTTTAGTGATTCTTTGGAACGGAATTTTTAGTTTCCGTAAAGGCCTAACATCAATATTGACCAAATGGAACAAAGTGTTGGTAACAACCCCTATTTATTTTCTTAAATAGATACATATGCTAAATTTGATTGATCTAGATATTATAGAAAAAATTTTGATATTTCTTTTTCAACAAAAACGCATTTCCAACTAGACGGTCCCCTTAAGAAGGAAATTTATGAAACAAGATGAAAGTTGAAGAGGAGAGGAGATTGTACTGAAAAATAGGGCAGTAGTGAACCAAAATATAAAAACATAGTATATATGGTAAAATCTAGTCCATAACAAAACAAAATGTTTGTTTCAATAATGTGAAGCTTACCAAATCTCTATATTGCACCTAATATTTTCTTTATGGAAGCGCTAAAAAGAGATTTTACTCCAATCAAGTTTGATACATAGGCCTATATCTTTCTAATAAAATTTTCAAATGCTTCATAATTAGGACAATATGTATTGAACTTCATGTTTTCAACAACTTTCATAATTTAATTATAAAATTCATGTATTTGAAGACATTTTGCTTCAATGACATTGTGCGCGCAAAAGCCTTGTTTTTGTGATGTAGCATCAATAACCTTCAGGTAAGAATAACTTTAACGGCAATTTTGATATGGCTCTTTTGGCATTTGCGGACGTGGACCATGCCAAGTTTTTTGACGAGAGTCGTCGGCCTTGGCATGGTTCCGTTAGTTATTTTAGGTTTACTTTGATTAGTTCAGGTTTATTTACTCAAATAACCTAATTTTACCTAACCCAACCTCACCTATTCTTACGTCAAAACCATATCTCTGCTTATTAATGTGTCCATTTGTTCAATTTTATAAACAACGTCCCTATAACTTCAAATTAAATATCTCAAAAACCAAGCTTTTTGCAAGCATAATGTTATAAAACGTCTTCAATAGTACCATATTAATCATGTGTAGCGACAAAATTTTTGAAGTTGTTGATAACATTAAACTTGATACTTGATAACCGAATATTACCAAACGGTAATAACAAATTTCTCTTGTCAAACTGATGACCCCTTGCAAAACCTAACCTGGGTCATGAGGAAAATTGTGATTAAGTTCTCACTTTCTCAACAGGGAGAATCGCTAGGCAGGCATTGCCTAAGGAAAATCAAACTGGCAATCTTTTATGTGGAATATGTAGACTTGCAATTACTATGCCACATTAGCTAAAACAGAAATAAATCAGAAGAACAAAATCTTCGAGTGCATTTAGGCCTATTCAGAAAGACTCGTTCAAAAATTAGTGAGCTGGTAGGTTTAAAAGCACTTCTTGCATAAATAACTGCTAATAAAAATTTACACTATTAGGAAATACTTTAAATTAACCAAATAGATCTCCACATCATCAAATTTAGATGTAAAATTACATTTTTGAACAGGTGTTGCAAGTGGGAGAGTGACACATGATGAACTTTGAACCATTCAAAAACGATTTCTAGACAATACTTAAACAATGAATTATAAAAAATTTTCCGATATAACCTACATTTAAAACTGTAAAATTTATTATCAAGCAAAAATACACAAAAATTGAAAATTTTGACTATTATTTGGAAGTAAATTAGGTAGCATTAATTATTTTAAAGAGAAAAGAGCCCAGCTGACTAAATAGACGCAACCTATAACTCGATACTGAATAGCACGTTAGAAGACACGACCTTAAAAACCAACATTCTAAACGTATATATAGATATAATGACAAAAGGCCGTATTTTACATATCACCGCTTCTATTGTACACAAACACTAATGAAATTAAATGAATATGAGAGCTGAGTCGCTGACCTAGCCGACTCAACACCCGGCATGATCCGATCCCTTTCCTCAGATTGTCTACTTGCTAAACGTCAACAAACGCTGACCAATCAGATGACGGGTGCGTGGCTGTAAGGACGAGATCAAATTTTAAAAGAATCTAATACTACTACCACTGAGACCCTAATTGGGTTAAAGATCATGAAAAAACAGTGCCATTCTCGACACCAAGTTGTGTATTGTATGATATAATTTTAAAATATTGGTTAATTTGTTGGTATTATATTGTTTTATATAGGTAAAGCAAATATAAAACAGCAGGTGGGTAAAGCAAATTTTTGAATGGAATCTGAGTGTAAGCTATTGGGAGAAAGTATGTTGGGGGCATGCAAGGAAGTTAAGTATGCAAAAGATTATTCGTGTCAGAATTGGGAGACCTATGGATGACTGGTTTTTAGTGAATGTCGGAGGTGAGGGACCAGAGTGGGACTGTAAGAGGTGGAAAAAAGAGATTGAGATGCGAACAAAAGAGTATGGATTGAATAAGTGGAAACTTAGCATGGCGCGAAAGCCTACACTAATCTGGTATATGCAAAAGGTAGTGCCTAAGTGTGAGATGTTCTATGATGGTAGTTTTGGTAGCCAGCTCTTGTTTGCTGTGAGGTGTAAGTCATTGAGCGTGAATAGGCGTACATGGAGGTGGAATGAGAATAATAATAGATTATGTCGGCAGTGTGATAGGGGAGTGGAAGAAACAATTGAGCATTTTGTGCTGGAATGTAGTAAGTATGAACAAGAGAGAGTAAGTTTCATGAATGTGGTGTTTGAGCAGTATGGAGAGAATGAGTGGTATGCCAGATGTGCTGAAGATGATTGTGGTATGCGTTATATTGTTGGATTAGATCATGAGTGTAATTTGAGTGTCATTGAAGCTACGAAAGTTTTCCTTGCACGTGCCTGGAGTAAAAGACAGTGACTGGAATGAGCCAGTCATGTACAGTGGGCTGTAATGACCCATTATGCACGGAGAGGGTGTCTTGACGTTCTGGTTATCCCAGTGATGCCTACTAATGGGAGTTTGTGACAAGGATTGGTGGATCCTGAGTAGTTTAGTGGACAAGTCTGGTACGCAGGTGCTGAACTCTTTTTTGTGTGTGTGAGTAGTAAGGAGGGAATTGCAGGCCGTTACAAAGGCCCCGACACTGTCGGCCCTCAATTTCAAGTTCAAGTTCAAGTTCAAGGTTATGTAATTTTACATGGAAATTCAGTTTCAACCCCTAATTTGCACAGTTGAGTATTTTGATTATTTATCACTTGTTGCAATGCATCTCCTTTCAAAAAACAGATGTCGCTTGAGTGAAAGAGAACACACTTTTATTTTTTATTACACTTAAGAGTTTCACATGAGAAAACAAAATATAATATAAAAATGCAATTCATTGTAGATAGTAACGCAAAATTGATAGTATTGATTCACATTTAGCTCAAGTAGAGGACGTGTTACATTGTTTTATATCTTCAAAAATATGTATTTGAAACTATAAGACTTCTGGAACTGAATATCCGCTATCGCAATCGTGGTCAGTAAGACTCTTCGTAAAAGAAAACACAATGATTTTTTTTATTTTTCATGAAGTTTGAAATAGAGTTACGGAGAGCGAGCTCCATTAGACGTTCAAGATATTTTAAACGAAAATTTTTAAAATACCATTGAAGTGTAACCTGAATTCTTATTTTTTGTTTACTTTTTTTTAAACCAGGTGTAATGAATAAGCAAATGCCTAGCACCTGAACCGGCGGATTTAAGGGAGGTGTCCTCCATAAGATCCCCAAGACGGATCCCGGTTTTTAAAATAGTGATTTTTTGCTGCTATAGAAAGTGTATGAGGTCAGGTACATTCTGTGAAAAAATGAGACTCGTATGTTCACTCGTTCTCCCGTTACCGGGGTTTGAAGAATGGAAAGGAGGGGAGGGGGAAGTGGTATTTCATCATGTTATACCTCCCCCTTGGCACTTTCTTCACGGCGCGACGTTGCTATATCATCTCCTATGTCTCTGTATTACTCTATAATGATTTCAGAGGTCTAACCTGACAACAAAAATTAATTTTTTCATTAAAATTGCGTATGTTTCTTTGTTCTGCCCATACTGAAAACCTCGGATTTTAGGGTTTCAAAATACATCCCTTCCTACAGTTTTAAACTACAATGCTTAACCATGAGACATAATAAACATAGTACTCTAACCTGCCTTTTCTGCTGGTTAGTATGGCAAGTACACGAGACTGTTTTACACCAGTGCAATCTCGTAGAGTAGGAGGCGATTACCAGTTAACTCGCTCTTTAGTCCACAATCATTTTTCATTCTTTTTGTTCATGTTCTCTTTCTTTCTTCTTTGACTTTTTTCGTTCTCCTTGCACTATACCCTAGTAAAGCAACCAAAGATCGATACCCCGCCCATGTGCGGAGTCCCACACAAGGCATTGGAAGTCTTGGCTCAAGCCGGGCTACGCCCAGTTCGAGTAATAATGTAGAGGCATTCATGGCCTGCCGGTATTCTTATGTTGTTTCTGTAATTTTTAGTAAAATTTTAAACTGCCCCAGAATGTAAAATTTACGGCCAAGCTTCCAATTTGGACTATGGTTTCCTCAGATCGAGTTCCGCTCAGAAAAAAAAACTTTGTTAAAATCAATCTCACTAGAAAGCTTTTCCACAAATGTAAAACAAGATGCACAATTTTAATAATTTTCTCAGTTTAATAGTTATATATATTTCACTCAATTTAATACTCCAAAAATGTGGCAAACGTTAACTTCGAGCCGCAACTAACCTCAAAACGAAGAACATCACCTCGCAAAATCTCCGCAATTACCTCGAGCCGTGAGGGTTCTATTTCTTGAATGTGAGGCGCTACGTTCTCAACCATCCAATTCAAGGATTAATAATAATAATACCGTTGCTTCATTTTTTTGCATGCATCCGTAGATAGTTTAAAAAATGATCATTTATAAAAAACGTGGATTTCCTTTGAAGTTAATTCCGAGTTTCATGTTCACGAAACTTTAAAAAACACGTGAATTTATTTCTGGTGAGCTTGACTGTGAACATATTTTATCAAGTGGCCTTCTTTTAAAGTTTCCTAGGATTTGAAACACATCATTAACATAGACATTCAACAGTGGTAGCAAATTCTAATCAAGCAATCACTAAAGAAGCGGAGGATAAAAACATAAGTGATAAGTTAACGATTTTTCTCACGCAGAAGCAAAATCTACGATATCAAAAGGATGAAACCCAAAATCGATTGCAATTACTGCTACTTTTAAACTTATATTGAATTCTACAAGTCGAGAACGTGTCTCACAGCTGTCCTGATTTTTTAAACATCTGGCAGTGTGGAATGCAACACGAGCGAAAAATGAGAATAATGTCGATCCTCGAGTTATACATGATTTCATGCGAACTTAACTACTCCGGGAGAAAATTTGACCCAGTTCTTCATAAGTTGAATTAAGCATTGTGTATGTTAAACAACTATGACTGATTTATATCCGCAAAAGTTAAAGATCGCAATAGATGATGTTATGTAACTCTTTGATCGACCTAATGATAGTCGTTTTCGGAAAGTAATCAAGGTAGATTTTTTAGTGAACTAAGCAGAGTTTTCAAACTCATTAATTTGCAAGCTAAGTACAGCTGAAAACATTCTTCTGGTGAAGTCATATTTATCTATCTCTCCATATAAGTAACTTGCTGATGAATGTTGTACATGGTACATGCCATTGTTAGAAAACACTAAATCATTTTATTTCCAGAAAATTTATCTTGTGTAAGCAAATAAATGCTTATTTTAGTTCATTCTGAAGAGTTGACGATAGATTCTGCCAACTAAAATTTTCGTAAAATGTCAAACCATAGACTAAGAAACCAGAAAGGGTGTGTCCCGAAAATCACAACGTATTTAGCTGCTTTTTTGTTGTCAACTGCAGTGTCGCCTTGTCAAAACTAGGTCAATAAATAAAAGGCTCCTATCTAGAAAAGGATCGATGGTAGCGGTGGCCCCGGTTTGACCTTTTCATTCGCGCCGTTAAGAAATATTTTTGGATTTATCGGACCCTTTGGCCGAAGCAACAATAGCAATCTTTTCTCGCTGGGGCTACAACGGTAATCCCCTTCCACTAGTCTGCAATCGCAATCCCCTTTCGTTAGGGCTACGATAGCAATCATCCCCTTGAGATAGAGCTACAATAGTAAACTATTTTTGGGGAAGTTACGATGGTAGTCCATTCCCTCTGGGGTGTTAATAGCAATCCTCTCTTGCTGGGGCTACAACGGTTATCTCACCTCGCTAGAACTACCGTTGTAATCTCTTTTCGCTGAAGCAACACTGACAATCTCTTCTCGCTGGCGCTACAATAGAAAACTCTTTTTGCCGGATCTGCCATGATAATCTAGTCTCGCTGAAGCGAAAATAGCGATTCCTTCTCACTGAGGCGGCAATGGCAATCCCTTTCGCTGGGGATTGCACCCCAGCAATATCAATCGTCTCTCGCTGATGCTACCACAATATCAATTCATTCTCGTAACTGCCGCTGCAACAATAGCAATCCCTTCTCGCTACTGCTGCTACTATAATATCAATCCCTTCTTGCTGCAGCTGCTGCTGCAGTAGCAATAGTAATCCCTTCCTGACCCTGCTGCTGCAATAGTAATCCCTTATTGTTGCTGCTGCTACAGTAGCAATAGTAATCCCTTCTCGTTGCTGCTGCTGAAATAGTTATCCCTTCTCGCTACGGTTTCTGCTGCAATAGCAATCCTTTCTCGTTGTCGCTAGAATAACAATCTGTTCTCACAAGCAGATATAGTACAAAGTCGACGAAAAACTGCCAATTTAACTTTTAAACTCGGCTCAATACTCGGATGCCTAACTTCAGTGATGCACAAGCCCGGACGACCAAGCGTAATGAGGCCCATTTGTCAAGTTTGGTGTGCCTATGCTGTGCGATACCTGCGACAAAACTGCTTGTGAGACATTGATCGATGGGTTTGGAAACAACAGATCACGTGAATTGAAGAATGTTCTGCTAAATATTGAACTTTCTGTTTTTAATATTCTTCATGGAGAAAAAATGATCAGTAAAGTTTGAGCTCAGTTAGACACTGCGCCATGCATTCCATTTCTGCTCAAAATAACGAAATTAGTACAATTTTTGTGTTTGGGGTGAAACGTTTAGTTGATAAAATAAAACTTTTGATTTTCATGATATTAGGGGTACCGGAAGATTTTGTCCTCTTTTCTTTATTTCTTCAACCAAACTTTGAAACGAAGAATAAGTCCAAACAGCTATTTTTAAAGTCAAATCTGATGTTAGATGTTCAGTTGAACTTCTCATTTAATTTAATTTACTCCAGTTGATACTTCAAATACAATTATAGGTCATGGAAGAGAAAAGTTCCAGAGCGAATCATAAACGTCTTCGTATTTGGTATGAATTCCCCAAAGGTAGCAATCGGTTCAGCAGTGAAAAACATAAACGCTGTCTATCCAGAAGGTTTGAGTGTTAGAAACTGCCGTAATAATCTAATTGTATTATTTAACCCAGTCTCCCTGGACTCAAATAATAGATTTTGTACGATATATTCCCATTCTTTTCAAATAAAAATCCCAGATGTAAGAAAGACATTAAGTAATATAAATTGAGTGTGATCTTTTAAACGCTGTTCTACACCAAAAAAAAAAGTCATCAGCTGAACGTACTTTCTCTTTCATCTTACACAATCCTTTAATGTTGAAAGATTCTTTCGAGAAGAGCAAAAAACCGAAAAATGGCATCTCGGTCCCTGAAGATATTAGTGAGGCTTCTGTAAAATTGAACCCAGACGAGACCGTGTTTAAACACCGCCATGTGATTCAGAAACTTCTAAAATGGCTAAAGTTTCAATTACACTGGGGCATCTAAAGTTTCAAGGGAAGCAATTGCTATAATTGTCATTTTGCCGCTAAAAAGTTCTCGGAGAGCTTCATGGCAAACACTCGAGCTTGTAATCAAATGCACACGGTTGTCATACGCGCTGATTTCCCTAGCACAACCATGCACAGGTGGACTTCGGCCTCTGATCTGCATTTGTGTTTCTGTTCACAGAACTGAAATATCTGGGTTTATGTTAAAACTTGAGGAAACGCGTACAGTGATATTTCGTTGTCGTCGCCAGCCAAGAATTTTTCTATGCACAAAATTGGAGTATTCGGGTTGTTATTACTCGTAGAAATATGGTCATGTTCTGTTTTCAGTCAAGTATTTTGCTTCGAATTGGTTTCCTTCGATTTAATATGATGCAATTAAAGAGAGGGGGACTATAATCGCCCTATCGTTGGAAAATGGAAGGCTCCCATTATGATCTCCTAGAATTGGAGTTCGTGTACTCAAAAGGGCTTATAAAATTGCTGTAACATTTCCTATGAGATGAATATTTCCTCTCTATCAAGTGAGTACACACCATATAGCTTGATTTAATTTATTTGAATTGATATTTGAGTTTCGCCCAAAATTCATCTTGAGCTCTGCTTTTGAAATTTATCATTCTGTATCTATAAATATACAATTGACTAAAATGTAGCATTTCATTTCTGATACCAAAGTACAATTAATTCAGAAGGCCGAATAAGCTTCATTCAAGAATTAATATACTTTCGTGAAACATCACAGTGAAAACCTTTTTGTTTTTCGGAACCCATTTTCGAATTTCGGTTTAATGGCATTCTCTATAGTTCCACCTTCTGAGCTAGACTTCCATATTGCTCAACTGTATAGAACTATTACTACAATCTGAGGAAAGACATCGGATCATGCCGGGTGTTGAGTCTGCTAGGTCAGAACTCATATTAATTGGTGTTTGTGTGCAAAAAAAGCGTTGATGGGTAATATACTGCCTTTTGTCATTGTATCTTTACATAGCTTTAGAATGTTTTTTTAAGGTCGTGTCTCCTAACGTGCTACTTTGTATTGAGTTATAAATTGTATAAAATTATACTTCTACCGGCTAACTACAATGCATAGATTCACACAGCCTTGAGCTTGCAGCATTTACAAGAAATCGTTTTCTGCAGCAAGATCGAGCCTCCGAGGGTAGTAACGAGGACCTCAAAACGCGGTTTCCAATTCCTGTAATCGGGACCAAATTCTTCATCCTGGTGAGGAAGAAAGAATCGGAATCGAATTTCGAACAGATCGGTACGAATTTCGAAGCATTTTTGTCAGATTCGGAATCGAATTGTTACAGAGAATATTAAACACAAATTAATTACGCATGTTTAGTTTGAAAATACTGTTAATTTCAAACAAATGTTTCAGATATTAACACCGAGTGAAGTTATTTCCACCAGTCATTTAGATCCCATACTGGTGCCAATTGGAAGCGAAAAAGACGAAAAGAATCGAAGCTGAGTCCTATTGGTTGAAATCGTGGGCTAATTTTTCTGAAGGGTTAGTGTAATGAAAATTATAAATCTAAACAAAAATGACCGAACAATTGGTAGCAAACGTGCGCAAATCACTGACCAAAAATTAATTTTTGTGCAATGAATTTATTATTTTTCACAAGTATGAATCATTTAGATGCCGCAAAAATTTTAAATGTCTGCCTTGGGGACATGTTCTGTCATGTTTCCACCATATTTCCCCGTATATTGCCTCGTGCTCCTATTCACTAAGCCCTAAACACTTTCTTGACTGGGATACATAGAGCTGAAAGCACTACAGATCATTTGTGCATGAGCGGTTGACAGGTCAAGCCGATGGAATTCGATGGCTGTCGTTCGCTACAGAACGATGACGTACGCTCTCGCAGTACAATTCCTAAACGTTTATTCTATTTCCATTCATAAATTGACTTTACACAGAAAAGTTATTGAACGCTTGTAGCACTGGAATACAGAGAGGCTTATTTACGCCCATGCAAATTTGTGGAAACAGATTTTTCAAATTCAGCGTATATCAGAGCAATTGCTTTCCCATCACGCAAAAAATGAACTAAAAAAATGGTCCAGTTTTGGATGAGTCCTCACACGGCCATAGTGAAAGTTACCCTGCTGCGGGTGAAATGTTTGCAAGAAACTTTTCTTGTTGTTCAAAATGAGTGTTCTTGTAGAAAATCTTAATTTTTTCAAAATGCTCCATAAAATAGTAGTAAGTAAGTTTATGGTCCACCCGAACTATTTGCAATTCATTATGGTATTCATCAAGTTAAATTATTTCCACAAACATTCTAAACTTCAGCAGCGCATTCACGAAATCAAATCTTCCTCACATCAATTCCTTCATATGCTCACAATCTTCACCACACAACAAACAAATTCAATTCGTTCGCACCGAACTCGAAAATTTCGCACAAGAATGCGTTCTCTGAGCGCCCGAGTTCTCTGATTAAAACTGTAAGACCAAGCAACACTCTCCGTGGGGATATCTAGCTGGCCCTGGAGATCAGCGCCCCACCCATTGATTGGAGCCAATGAACCACAGAAAGAGGCTCCGTGGGGGCCCACTTCCAGGCCATGGCGGAAATTATCGGCGAGGTATCGTTACCGCCTTAGACTCTTCGTCCCTGGATCACCAACTCCATCAGCAACGCTTTATTAAGTGACCCTTGGCCGAGGAGCGTGATTGGTTGCCGGCGGTCGCACCTCCTAATGATGTAGTAAGAGCATCGATTCGAAAGGCAGTAAAAACCGCAGAAATAATCAGAACAGGACTCCGTGAAATGGATCATTTCAGGTGAAGGATTAGGTCTTAGAAAATACCCCAAGAGTAATTGTTAAATTCATTTGTAAAATTTCAAGCATTCGTAACAAGCGTTGAAAAATGCTTGAAAGCGAGTGCTATTTAAGGATTTGAAACAACAAATACCAAAGTTAAGCCACCAACTTGTGGTACAAAATACCACACATCTACTATATCATCTACAAACTATCAGGTTTCACTCGAAACACTTAATGTACTGAAATATGACTTACATCGCGAATTGTACGGTACAACTCAGTCCCGTATAAACTTCACGACTTGGCACAACACTCACGCTGAAATTACTACGTTACATATCAATCTGCTAATTGTGAGATGGGAGAAAATGCCGTTCTTACGAAGCGGTAAGCGATGCAGTAATTCTGAAGCAGGAGAAAACGCTTCCTATTTATGAGGTGGCGAACGACGCTGTAATTATGACATAGAGCAACGCTGTAATTGTGACGTAGAAGGAGGCTTTAAAAGGGGAGTGAGGTGTCGTTATTTAAAAGGGGAGTGAGGTGTTATAATTTGAGAGGGGAGTGAGGTGTAATTATTTGAGAGGGGAGTGAGATATAACTATTTGAGAGGGGAGTGAGGTGTAATTATTTGAGAGAGGAGTGAGATATAATTATTTGAGAGGGGAGTGAGGTGT